>JAMKPZ010002925.1:0-29744 GCA_024699675.1 Amphibolis antarctica
GGTGATAACATTTATCACCAATCACCTTTTGTAGGAGGAATATTTTTTGCTTTTCTCTTTGCTGAAGCAAGAATGTCAATTGATGGCATCACCATTGGCAACCTTTGAAATGCTCCTGTTTTCTCATGTGCTCTAGACTTTTTTTCCTGTAGATGTGGGTCTTTAAGAATCCTTGCTTAGCTAAATAAAAGATGAAAAGAATTTCCAAGAATGCTTGATGTATATAAGAACTAAAGCAAACATTTAGAAAATATCAAACAAATAATTCAGCACTCGGCAGGAAATAAATATTCTATGAAAATTAGAATGTTATAAAGAAATATAAAAAGTAAAGCATCAATAAACTATTCTAATATAAAGTAATTTAAATTTTAAGACTCATTTATTTACCTAAGTCATTATTAGGCCTATTAGGCTTAATGAGCTATTAGGGTTTTCTATGTGCCCTATATATAAGTTGTAACTTGTAAACCTTAATGCAACAATAGTGAAGAGAGCCATTGAAATGCCCGTTGAGTAGGTTTCTACCAAACCATGTAATTTCTTCTTGTTCTTGTGTGGTTTGATTCTCCTTCTTCCTCCCTTATTCTTCGATCTTCTCGTGTGCGATCGCAACAACTGGTATCAGAGCTTCGTTGAGAGATGAGAAGATCGTGTGAAGGACTGTTGGCTAAACATCAATCAACATTCTTGCACATAAGAGGTGCGCTGTCCATCGACATTCGTGCGCAAGGAAGACGCACCATCCGTAGGCACGTAGAGCTATGGTTTGCGCTAGGAAATCTATCGCATGAGGAAGGAGGCAACGCGTGAGGGAAAAGCTTCACCGACCGTCACACGTGGAAGGAAGACCAATAGGGCTTTTCGTCTGACGTGCATAGAGGCATGCATGCAAGAGCTTAGACCAGAGTCGCGAAGATGCTTCATTTGGCAGGTGCAGCTATTTGCAGGTGCATAGGAGGGCTAGGCGTTGCAGGTCTGACCCAACTTGTGCTCAAATCTTTGGGTGTACAAGGGTCGAGCGTTGGGTGTTGTGGAGCATGCACATATAAAGGTTCACAAGGTGAAAATCATGTTTGTTTTTTCCGTCATTGTTTGCACTATTAAACAGAAAATGGCAAAAGTCGGAAAGCTTAAAATTGATAAATTCAATGGCAACAATTTTAAGTACTGGAAAATGCAGATAAAAGACTACTTCTATCAACGAAAACTATATGAGCCTCTTTTAAGAACGAAACCTAAAGAAATGAATCAAAAGACTTGGGAGTTGCTAAACAAATAGGCCTTGGGTGTGATCAAACTGTCTTTAGCAAAGAATGTTGCATTCAACATTGCTAAGGAAAGAATTACTGCAAATTTGATGAGAGCTCTTTCAGATATGTATAAGAAGTCGTCTACTTCTAATAAAGTGTATCTAATAAGGAGATTGTTTAATTTAAAGATGCAGGAGAGTGATTGTATAACACATTAACAAATTTAACATTATCATATCTCAGTTGAGCTCAGTTGAGATTAATTTTGATGATGAAGTTAAAACTCTAATTTTGTTGTCCTCTTTATCAGAAAGTTGGTCTACAGTAGTCATTGGTGTTAGCAATTCTTTAGAACATGAGAAACAGAAGTCAACAGATATCAAAGACTTGATTCTAAGTGAAGACATTCGAAGGAAAAGCAACCTACAGTCCAACACTTCAGGAGCAACCTTAAGTATTGAGTCCAAAGGAAGGATGCAGCAAAGAGGTGAAAACAAAAGTAATTCAAAGTCCAAAGGAAGAAGCAAAAGTAGAAAATACATAATTTGTTGAAACTGTTATCAAATGAGGCACTGCAGAAATCAATGTAAGACACCCAGAAAAAGTCAAAGCAATGGCGAAAGAGCCATAAATTCAGTTTGTAATGAAATTGCAGATGTTTTGGCCTATACAACTGATAGTTCAATTGAATCATGGATAATAGATTCAAGTGCTTCATTCCACTCCACTAATCTCAGAGGACTTTTAAAGAATTACAAAAATATAGAGAAAAATAAAATCTATCTGGCAAATGACAGAACATTAGATATTGTGAGAATTGGTGATGCTTACATCAAATCTCACAATAGTGGTACTTGAAAGTTAGAAAATGTCAGACATAGACATGTTCTTGATCTGGTAAAGAATTTAATCTCTATAAGCCAGTTGAATGATGCAGGGTGCATTATTTCACATAAAGGTGGAAAGTGGAAAGTTTTAAGAGGAGCCATGGTGATTGCTAAAGGCGACAAGATTGGTACCTTTATGTCACTCCTAGTGATGGATACCTAGCTAGTGCATTTAACTTAGTGAGAGCTACAACTTTGTGGTACAGAAGATTGGGTCACATGAGCAAAAAAGGGATGGATGTTATGACATCAAAGGGTAAAATTCCAAGAATGAAATGAGTAGAACTTGAGTTCTGTGAAGATTATGTACTTAGAAAGCAGAAAAAAGTAACTTTCTCCAGAGGTCCTAGATTACCAAAGACTCAAAGGCTAGAGTTGGTGCATACAGATGTATAAGAGCTAACACCAATCAAATCCCTATGAGGCTCAAGATACTACGTTACTTTCATTGATGACTGTACTAGAAAGGTATGAGTTTATTTTATTAAAAATAAATTTGATGTATTTTCAGTATTTAGAAAATGGAAAACTGAGGCTGAGAATCAAACTGGCTTGAAGGTAAAGTGCTTGAAGTCAAATAATGGTGGTAAGTATACCAACCATGACTTCAAGATGTTCTATGAAGAACATGAGATCAAACTTATCAAGATAGTACCTGAACATCCTTAACAGAACAGAGTTGTAAAGATGATAAACAGAACTCTCAATGAAAGAGCAAGAAGCATGAGGTTAAATGTTGGCCTCCCTAAAGAGTTCTCAATGAAAGAGCAAATGCTATTAACACGGCTACCAATCTAATCAACAGATAGAGGTCTCAATGGGTCGGGTTGAGCCAACCCGACCCATAAAGTTAAGGCCCAATCGGGCTATCAAGCCGGGCTAAAAATTTAAAATTTTCAAATCAACAGCCCGTTCTCAATGGGTCAGGTCAGGGTAGGCCCGCCAGGCCACAGGCGGCATCACAACGAGGGCAAGGGTGGTGCTGGCAGGCAGGTGTGGCTTGAGCAAGCAAGCAGGTGAGCGAGCGGCAACGGCAATATACATATATACAATACCATAGACAATAGAAGAAGGAACTAGGAAGGAGGACACAAAGGTATAAAGTTTCATTAAATTATTTTATTAATATTTTTTAAAATAAATTACATCATTACAATTTGAATATTACATTCAAAATTTTACGTACAAAAGATTACATTCAAAATTTCAAATTGTTAACTTTTCAAATTCTAAAGTAAAATCATCATGTCCTTATTGTCTTCAAACATCTACAAACTCTCAATCTCTAACGCACATTAATGCCTCCAAAATATCTTCTTTTAACTTAGTTCTTCTGTGATCTAATATATTTCTTGAAATACTAAATACTTATTCACAAGTTATTGAAGAAACTGGAATTGTTAATAAATCTTTTATCATTAATGATAAAATAGGATATGCATTTTTTTGTGTTTTCCACTAAATTATATCAAATTCCATGAAATTAAGATTTTCTCTTACTAAATATTGATGATTTATATTATTAAAATTAATTAATTCTTATCTAGTTGTTACACTAGAAGTATCATAATCTTCAACAAATAAACTTAAATCATTATAACCATATGATGATGATGATGGTATATCTATATAAGATGTAGGTTGAGGAGTGTGTTGTGATTATGAACCATATTTTGAAACATATAAATCAAACATATTATTTAAACTTTGTTCAATGTTTTCAATAATTACATTAAGTTCTTCTATATTTAAACATTTTTTTATTACAATTAAAATTTTTCCAACTTTTAACTTTGTCCTAGGATTTACACAAGCAGATAATGTATATAAAAGAGGTATATCATTCCAATATTTTTAAAATTTTTCTTTCATTTTAAAAATTATTAGGTGGAAAAAAGAATTATCACCATAATTATCAAAAAAAATTGCAATAAAATGTAAATGATGTAAAACATAAACACTAGTAGAGTAATATATACTAGATAAATGTACAGTTGAATTATAAAATATTTTAAAAAAATTTAGAAAATAATTTAAAAAATTTTAAAAATCATCACTTATAAATGAATCATCATCACATCTACTATTATAATAAGATTTTATTGGTTCTTTATATGATAAACAACTACTTAACATTAAATATAAAGAATTCCACCTATGCAAAATATCTAAATAAAATGATTTATATGCCAAATCAAAAGAATTACATACATGATTAAAATCTTGAATACGCCTACCATTACTTATAATATATCCTATTGCACTTCTAATATTATCAACATATGACTTAATTTCTTCTACACCAACTTGAATAATAAGATTAATTACATGGAAAATACATCTTTAATACAATAAAGAAAAACCAAGTAGTAGATTTAATCTATTTCTAAATATTGGAATAGTTATAGTATTGTTAAATGCATTATCAAATGTAATACTACATATTTTGTCTTTAATTTCAAAAAATTCAAAAATGTCTATAATAGTAGAAAAATTATTTTGTGCATTATGTGAATGATTTATTCTTCTAAATCCTATTAACCGCTTTTGTAAATACCAAGAATGATTAATGAAATGTGTAGTAACAGCAATATATCTTATTTTCAGCTTACCTTTCCAAATATCTAATGTACAAACTATTGAAGTATTTATGGATCCCATCACTTGAACTAATTCTAATCTAATCTTGTTATAAATATCAATGATGTCAACTTTAGTAGTATTTGTAGAAAAAGTTTTAAATTGAAAACAATATGCCCCTGAAATATAATGATTAAAATGAATGTCATCACAAAAGTTAATAGGTAAACTTTTTATAGCAACAAATTTAGAATGTAATTCCTTAGCATGTTTTTTATTATAATGTCATGAAGTAAGACTACCTTATAAAGTAAAATTAAGTTACGTCTGTATCTGTTTATCTTTTTCAATATGTTTTGCTTCACATTTTTCCAAATGTCAGCTAAAATGACTTGTTCCTCCTTTAGTAGAATATGAAAAAAAATGAATTACAATGATTCTAAAATATTTTTTCTACCTATGTGTCATTTGACGTCGTAGTCATCTTTCTTGTAAACTTTGTTCACACATTAGATCTTCGTTTAGCTTTGGGAATAAAAGAACAAGAAGCTTGAGAATGCTAGACCGACTGTGTTTCGTAACTTTCATTAATATCGCCGATAGGTCCAGCACCAAAATCAGAGGTGGAGGTGTTGTCGAAGTTGTACTTCATTTGCCAAAGTTGTAATGAAAATTAAGAATTAAGATGAGATTAAGAATGGTGATATAAGAATTAGTAAAATAACTCATCTTTCAACTCATATTTATAGAAATTGAGTTACCCAACATTACAAATATTTCGAACATTGATCAACGTTCAGTTATTTTAATAATATTATAATTTTAAAAAAAGGTATATTATTATTATTTATAATGTTACATTAATTTTTTATAATATTTTAAAATATTGTACATTTTTTTATTACAATGAAAATATGTTTTACAATATTAACATTATTTTACAATGTTAAAAATATCAAGTGATTTAATAGTTTAACTGGTTAAAACATTTACTTGATACTTATAGGTCATAAGTTCGAATCTCCATGATGGCAATCATATTTTTAACATAAAATTATATTAAATACTTCAAGTCGGGTCGGTCCAAGCTCGAGCGGGATGGATCTGGTCAAGCCTGATCGTTATTTCGGGTCGACCAGACCAGCCTGCGAGCTAATTTTTCCAAAATCTTTGACCCAACCCAGCCCAACTTGACAATTCGGTTCGAGTCAGGCCAAGCCTGATACATTTCAGGCTAGGTCAGGCGGCCCACGGGTGGCCCAACCCATTTGAAACCCCTATCAACAAAGGACCCTCAGTTCCTCTTGACTTAAAAATTCCAGAAGAAGAATGGACTGAAAAGAAGGTAAACATTCATCATTTAAGAGTGTTTAAATGTGTAAATTATTTACACATCAGTGGGAGTGCAAAGCACAAGTTAGATCCAAAGGCTAGAAAATACTATTTCATAGAATATGAAGGAGATGAACTTGGTTATTGTTTCTAGGATAACTAAAATAGAAAGATCTTAAGAGAAAAAAATATAACATTCTATGAGAATATGTTGTACAAGCATAAAGAAGAAACTAGTTAGGACACTTCTAAAGGGCGATCTCAAGTCAGCTATGAGATTGACTTAGAAGGAACTTCAACTGATGGAATTATTGAAACAGGTGCAAGAGAAGATGTTACCCTTGAAGAACATCTAAAACAAGAGGAAATCCCTACACAGGACACAAAGAGGTCAACCAGACTTTCAAGACCCCCTTAAAGGTTTAATCAAGCCTTTAATTATCTGTTGTTAACAGATAATGGAGAACTTGAACACTTTATCACTTTATAGATGAAATTCAAGTAGCTGATTCTAACAAATGGGAGTCTACAATGCAAGAAGAGATAAACTCTCTTAAAAAGAATGAGACTTGGATCTTGACCAAGTTACCTAAAGACAAAAAAGCTCTCCAGAACAAATGGGTGTACAGAATCACAGAAGAAGCAGATGGAACAAAGAGATACAAAGCTAGATTGGTTGCTAAGGGCTTTTAGCAGAAAGAATGAATTGATTATACTAAAATATTTTCTTCTGTAATCAAAATGACAACAGTTAGAATCATTCTCAGTTTGGTAGTAGCTAATGGCCTACATCTAGAACAGACGATTGTGAAAACAGTCTTTCTGCATGGCAACCTTGATAAAGAGTTGTACATGAAACAACCACAGGATTTCAACATACCTAGGAAGGAAAATCTTGTTTGTAGACTTCAGAAAAGTCTTTACGATTTAAAGCAAACACCTAAACAATGGTACAAGAGATTTAACAGTTACATATGTACCATTGGTTTCAGTAAATATGAAATGGACTCATGTTGCTATTAGAAACAATTCAGTGATTCTTTGATTATTCAATTATTATATGTTGAAGATATGTTGATAGCTTGCAACAGTATCAACATAATCAATGAGTTGAAAAGACAACTATCAATTTGATATGAAGGATTTAGTAGGTCCAGCAAACCAAATTCTTAGAATGAGAATCACAAGAGATTTGAATGAAGGTAACTTGATATTGTCTCAAGAAAAGTACATTGAGAGGGTGTTGAAAAGATTTAACCACACTAATACTAAAGCAGTGGAGACACCTTTAGGAGCTCACCTAAGGCTGACCAAGGATCATGCTGGAAAAAATTACATGCCTAAAATCTCATATGCTTCTGCTGTAGATAGCTTGATGTATGTTGCCACAAGCACCAAACCTAACATTTCTCATGCTATTAAAGTGGTGAGCAGGTTTATGTCTAATCTAGGAAAGGAGCATTGGGAGGCAATGAAATGGATTCTGCACTATCTCAGAGGTTCTAGTAATGCTGGATTGTGCTTCAAGAAAGAAAATCCATATTTGCAAGGCTTCTATGATGTTGATCTTACTGGAGATACAGACCAGAGTAAGAGCACCTCAGGCTGTGTTCACCTTGAATGGCACAGCTCTTAGCTGAATGTCTAAGTTACAGGGGTGTGTCACTCTCTCTACAATGGAAGCTGAACTAATAGCAATAACAAAAGCAGCAAAGGAGCAAATTTGACTCAAGAGTTTTCTAGAAGAATTGAAGATGAGAACTAATGGGAGTGTTTTGAACAGTGACAGTCAAAGTGCTCTTTGTTTAGCAAGAAATCCAAATTACAGGAGTAGAACTAAGTACATCAAAGTGAAGTACCACTTCATCAAAGAGCTAACTGAAGAGGCAAGTTTGACACTACAGAAGATAATAGGAAACAAAAATCCAACAGACATTCACCAAAACTGTCATTACACAGAAACTAAGGCTATGCATAGCCTTAGTTGGCCTCCAAGTTACTTGAAGAATGGAGGCATGGCGTGATGGTGGGGCTACAAGTTTCATGATAGGCAAGTTTGTAACAGTCTCTAAGTGGGAGATTGTTGAGTTTATATATGTGTGGAAACTGTTTAAATTTTAAGTCTCTTTTATTTGCCTAAGTCGTTATTGAACCTATTAGGCTTAATGAGCTATTAAGGTTTTCTATGTGTCATATATATGTTGTAACTTGTAAACCCTAGTGCGACAATAGTGAAGAGAGCCACTGAAATGCCTGTGAAGGAGGCTTCTGCCAAACCACGTAAAATCTTCTTGTTCTTGTGTAGTTTGATTCTCCTTCTTCATCCTCTATTCTTCGATCTTCTCGTGTGCATTCGCAATAATGATTTTTCACAAACCCTAACATGGTATCAAAGCTTAGGTTACCTAAATCCCACCACCACCCCTCTCTCCTACCGTCTCCCATCTCCAACCACAGATGGCCACCTCCAAGGATGATTGGACATCCAAACTAATGGCAACAAAGGTGAAACTCAACCTTACCAACTACCATCTATGGGCGAGCTCCTTTAAGAACTTCCTTACCGCCCACTTAAAGGAGAAGCACCTATGGGAGGATCCGTCAAGCATGAAGGATGCCGACTACTCCACCTAGTACGCGGTTGACTATGTTGTCGTCAAATGGATCATCACCAGCATGGAGGAGATGATTGCATGCAACATCTCCCATATTCGTTTGGCGAAGAGGATTTGGGAGACTCTTCAAGAGACCTTTTCCAACTAAAACAACATTACCTGGGTATGTGAGGTTCACGAATCTCTCTTTTCCGACCATCAAGGCAATCGATCCCTTCTTGACTACTACAATCTGATCAAATCCCTTTTTAACGAGCTTGACATCCATCAATCGCTTGCCCTGACCTCCCAACCTTGCGCTACTATCGTGAGGAGCTTGGGGTTGCGATTTTCATCACCAACATCCATCCCAACATCACCACCCAGATTCACAGCTTGATCCTTAGAGGAGATGCAATGTCATCCCAGCAAACGACATTCAATCAGACGTTGTGTGTTCAACGCCATTCCACTTTCGTTGCTCTGCTAGAACCTGCCACCCTCTTCTCAACGTCTGGTCGCAAGGGTGTCCAAGCGTCAACACAAGGTGGAGGGTCATCCAAAGGTCGTGATCAATCTAGAGTCTCATGCAAGCATTATGGTCAACATGGACATCCATCTAAAAAATGTTAAGCAAAATTTGGTTGTCCTGCTCAGCCTCCCACCATTACTGCTCCTGCAATTGAGATTATACCTATTGAAGATACATCATCCTCCAAGACTGTTGTTCTGTCTCAACACAATTTTAATGAATATGTTCGATTAAAGGCCAATCAATCTTCCACTGCCAGCATTGCTCATGCCTTTTCCTTTGGTATGGTTTCTTCCGATTTTGCTCCTAAATATTCTTGGATTATTAATTTTGGTGCATCCCAACACATGTCTAACACTAAATCATTATTTATTCACCTACCTGAACTTTCAAATCTTCTATCGGTTGCTATTGCAGACGATCAAAGTTGCACGATTCAAAGTGAAGATAGTGTTACACCTACTTCACAACTTACTCTTGATAAAGTTCTATACATTCCTGATTTTCTTATCAATTTATTATCCATCAATGCCATTAAAAAACAACTTTATTACTTTGTCACTTTTTTCCCTTTCCATGGTACCATTTAGCACTTGCATACAAGGCAAAGGTGGTTTGGGCCATGAACGTGGCTCTAAAGTCTATGCTAGCCAAGGATGATATACCTTAAGGACTTATGTCTGACACAACTTTTGGTGACTCATCCCTTTTATGGCATCACTAACTCAAGCATCCTTCACTTAGTAAACTCTGGGCTACCCTTCCATGGATTGATTTCTATTTCATCTATTTCTTGTAAGTCCTATATTTTTGGGAAGCACTTTCATGCTATGTACAAGAGTCGTGAGTTGTCATCGTCTTCCACCTTATTAGAGATTGTTTCTTGTGACATTTGGGGTCCATCGCATCAAACATCTATTTTAGGTCATTGTTACTATATTGTATTTGTGGATGAATTTTCTCGAGTGTCTTGGATATATCTTCTACAAGATTGGAAGAATATCCTTGATGTAATTGAACCTTTTTCAATGAAATTCAAAATCAATTTTCTATTACTCCAAAAAAATTTGCACTGACAATGCCTTAGAGATTTTACAAAATGATGTTTAAACCTTTTGCATGGATTGTTAAATTTTGCATCAAACCACATGCCGACACACTTCTCAACAGAATAGGCTTGTCAGGTGAAAACATCATCACCTTCTTGATGTTGCTCACACCCTTCTACTTGAAATGCATATTCTGCATTACTAGTGGTTTGATACGCTCCTTATTACTTGTTACCTTATCAATCGCATGTCATCTTTTGCTCTTAGGGGGCAAATTCCTTTTCGACGATTGTATGATACACACATATTATTTACTTTACATCCTCATGTGCTCAGGTGCACCATCTTTGTCAAAAGCCTTTCAACCGATTTAGACAAGTTTGCTCCTTGTTCCTTAAAATGTGTCTTTATTGGATATTCTCATGCAGAAAAGAAATACCAATGTTATCATCCTCCCACTCATCGCTATTTCACTTTCGTCGATGTTTGTTTTTTTAGAGGATGTTCCCTATTTTGCAATGGTTGTTTCCACCTCCTCCCACGATCTCCTTCCTCGTCCCTTGTGCATTTTTCCCTCTATTGTCCCCTCTCCTGAGTCTCCAGCAGTTATTGTTGACCCCTAAGAGTAGAATGAGCAGAGGAAAAGCCCCCCTCCTCTTGAAAAGCCTAGTCAACCATAGAGGAGATGAACCTAATCCCTAATGAGGCATCCCCCCATATTCATTAACTCTCATTTAATGCATCATTGTGACCTGATAACTTCCCTAATAGATCATTAGGAACCCAGTTGCCACACTTTCAAGGTCCCTATTAGGCTACAAGGTCCACCAACTCATTTTCTCAAGCAACGTAAATGTCGCACGCCCTAATCCAATCAAATCTCAGACAAACGCAATATCTTCCTCAGTATGAGTACCCACTGGCATGGGAGAGCCATCATCCCTAAGGAATGTGTGGTGACCACCTTGCATGATTGCCTCGGCACCATAATCGAAGCGACAAGCAGACACAAAAGCCTGTCAACTCAACCACGCTTGACGATGTCCTAAAAAGTTGTCAGGTGTCCCTCACCTATCTGTCATTTTTTGCAGGAGTGTTTTTCCTTAACAAGTCCCAACACTTGGCCCCTGGCCCTTAGTTGGCTACAATCAAATCGAGGCTACACCAGGGTGCTCGGTTAAAGGAGATTGCTTTTCCTCGCATGGATTGCATATCAAAAGCACTCATATATAAATCATAACCCTAACACAAAAGAGGAAAACTAAGCGAGACCAAAGAGAACTGAGAAAGATCAACAAACTTGTGCAAACCGGACATTGAACTTGTTGGAGCCTTCACCACTGTGTGCCACCAAGCTCCCGACCTCCAAAAGCTCAACCAACTTCATTCCCTCCAAGCTCTCGTAGGTAAAAACTTAAAACCTGAGCTTGACCTGGGGGGAGGGAAAAGCCTCCTTCCCCCCCGATATGTCAAAGGCTTAGCATATCATGTAGGTGTTCTCTAGATGATGGATAATACTACCCACATCCATGAGTCCTTTGACCACGAAGGGGTTTTCATTATATCTTGCTAGTTTGTTTTCATGTGTTTCCACATATCTTTTCTTTGCACATGAGTCCTAATGCAATCCTTTTCAGCAAACCTCATGCATGAGTCCTTGCATGAGGAGCATCATAGACCAGTCTGTGCATGAAACCTTGTATGATCCCTGACAAGCATTTTCCCGCACACAACTTATCTCAGTTTTCTTAGTAGTATACATATCTGATCCCCAACATACGCTCATTGTGGCCTGGTCCCCTCATCAGGGTTATCGGTAAACTACCTACTTGTTTTTATTGCCTACATATCTTAAAGCCTTAAGCATGAATCCTTATTCAATTTCACAAATCTTCTACATTTTCTTTTATTGCATGAAAATAGTTGCATTGAAACACCACGTGTGTTTCCCATCATATAGTTGTAAGATCATGTGATCAACAACTAACCGCACCTGCATGAGTACCCATTGTAGTAGAGAAGTCAATCGATGGTCAAGCTGGTTAGGGTGTCTAGCACCTTCCCCACCAGTACCCTAAGTTCCTTATCTTGTTTCTTTGTTTTATAGACATTTTCTCTTTTATGTCTCTGAAACAAGATGTCTCAATCTCTTTGAAAGGTATGCTCCCTTCAATTTTGGTTTTCCTTATTTTCTTTCCACAAAAATAAGGTGGCGACTCTATTTTTTCTTTATTTTCCTCCACTCTTCCAAGAATACCTCTGCCAATTTTGTGACCCCAAACACGTTTCCCATGTCTCCAAAACCAAAGGTAACAATTGTTCTTTTTGTTGCCCCATTACAAGTATATCGACTGCGACAACACATCACTCCACTGTCCAATGCCCCCTACTACAAGTCTACCGCCATCCGATCTAGACCTTTCTATTGCTTATCGCAAAGGCAAACATGTCATCTCTAATTTTGTTTCCTATGATAACCTTGGCTCCACTCATTGTAAATTTTCCCTCTCCTTTTCAGAATCACTTCCTAAGGATGTTCATGAAACACTTATCCTTCCATATTGGAAGTCTACCATTGATAAGGAAATGCAAGCATTGATTAGTTGCAACACATGAGAGTTGGTTCCTCACTCCGACGATGCCTTTATGGTTAGCTATTGTTGGGTTTTTACCATCAAATGTAAGCCTGACGAGCTTGTTAATCACTATAAAGCTTGTTTGGTTGCTTGTAACTTCACCCAAACTTATGGCATCAATTACATTAAAACATTTTCATTGGTTGCTCGTTTTAACTCCATTCAAGTCCTCCTTTTTATGATAGTTAACTAGGGATGGAGTCTTTCTCAACTCGTTGTCTGCAACACCTTCCTTTATGATGACCTTAATGAAGCAGTTTTTATGGAGCAACCTCCTAGGTTTGTCACTTAAAAGGAAAATCAATGTGCTTACTTAAAAAGGCCATTTATGCGTTGAAACAAAGTCCACAAGTTAAGTTTGTCAAATTTAGCTATGTAATGTTGCAGCACAACTTCAAGAAGCATGTTTTAGATCCCTTAAGTTTTAGTGCACAAAGGTGCAGATGGTTATGTCATCTTAGCAGTATATGTTGATGACATTATCTTGACTGACAATGATGTAACAAGCATCTCAAAACCCAAGAATTTCTAGCACAACACTTCTCTATTAAGGATTTAGGCAAGCCAAAATACTTCCGTGGTATTAAAATTGCATACAAAGGTGATCAAATGATTCTTTCCCAGAGAAAATATGCTCTTGATATGCTGAAGGAGACATGCCTATTGGATTGCAAACCTGAATCTACTCCTGTAGAGCAAAATCCTTCTTTTTGAGATAGAACCTTAGAACTTCTTCCAAGATGATTTATTGGAAAGTTCATTTATCTCATTGTTACTAGACCGGACATTGCTTACACTATTGGCATTCTCAACCAATTTATGTAAGAGCCTCAACAAGTGCATTGGAATGGAGCTATATGACTATTATCCTATATAAAAAGGAGTCCAGGGAAAGGGCTAGTTTACAACAAGCATGATCATCTGCTTGTTGAAGGCTACTCAAACTCTGTATATGGAGGTAATAGTCGCAGAAAATCTACATCTGGCTATTGCACCTATGTTGGTGTCAATATTGTGACTTGGCAAAGTAAGAAACAAAATGTCCTTTCCAAATCTAATGCTGAAGTAGAATATAGGGTCATGTCTCAGACTGTTGGTGAAATGGTATGGATCAAGAATTTGCTATCAGAATGGGGATCAAGATTACTCAGCCAATGCATATGTTTTGTGACAATCAATCTACCATTTATATTGCCAACAATGAGTATTTTCGGGAGTGTATGAAGCATATCGAGATTGATTATTACTATATTCAAAAACAAGTTGAGAATGGAGTCATCACACTCTCTTACACTAGATATTCTCATGAAATTGTCAATATATTCACCAAGGCCTTGAGGATTAGTCTATTTAAAGATTTATGTAACAAGTTAGGTCTTCTAGATATATATGCTCCATATTGAAGGGGAGTGTTAGAATGTAATTAGGCCCATGTACAGGTGTATGTATATATATATGTTGTAATATTGAGATTAATGACATGATTACCATTTTCACAAACCCTAATAGACAAATCATTCCAATTACTTGAATGATGTTGACCCAATTGACTGTAAATGAACTAAAGAGTAATTATCCACATCCTAATTCATAGCATCACAAAAAGGTCCAACAATAAAATTTTATCGTATAAATGTAATAAATAGTATTAGTTGGTTCAAAAACAAATGGTATTAGAATTCAGAAGGTAAGAAATGCAAAACATGATGAGATGGAGATATCTCACACAACACTTAGCAAGAGAATCTAATAGTTCAGTTAAAGTGATGAGATAAATTCTAAAAAAATACAAAATGAATTAGATTTTCTCTTGCTAATTAGAATTTATGAAATCTTAGATTTTCACAAACCCTAAATACAAAATGATTATAAATGAATTATAATCATTTATAATGAAAGTGATGATATGCCATTAGATGATTTCAGGGTAGAAGTTCAACTTCAAGAAAAGTTCAATGGCAGGGATAAATGTAACTGAGAACATCAGGACCCACTTTACTTAAATCGTACAAAATAGAATTGAAAGCTTTCCTATGAAGTATTTCGGACTGCCACTACATTTCAAAAAATCCAAATTGACTGAATGGTGCTTCTTGCTTGATAAGATTGATGGAAGATTAGAACTTAGAAGGGTGGCAAACAAAGTATGGAAGAGCTGGTAGGCATTCCACTAAAGAGTGTGTTGCTAAGTGTTCACGTTCTTCATAACTTTTTAAACTTCCAATGGAAGTCATCAAATGCTACAAGCAAAATGTATAAGATGGCTGTGGAGGGGCAACAAAGACACAGAACTGCAACTGGTTAAATGGGATCTGCCACCCATTTGTGCAAAGGGGCTTAGGTATTCGTCCATTGAAGACTTTTAAACAAGCACCCTTATGCAAGGTGGTGGAGATGGTTCTCTAGGGAAGGGCTGATTAAAGGCAAGCTCTCTATAGTGCAATAGAGACTCTTACAGGCCATTCATCTTGTCTACTGGTGCTTGAGACTAGCTCGTAATGAGGTGATTTTTTCTCATGAAAAATATCACAAAGATTCTACAAGTCATGAATTACTGGTCTGGGTTATTGTGAGGGTTTACTTTGGATCTGTCTTGTATTAGGCAGGATGTTGGAGGCTTTCATCCTTGGGTTTGTTTTTTCAAACTATTTATTGTATTGTTTGTTCTTATACAATAAGAATTAACTTTATCCTTTTCAAAAAAGCTGTAACTCTTGCTAAATTGGGTGAGTGTTGCATGAGGTCTGAGAGTAGGGTGGTATAGGATATCCAATTCTGCAAAGACCTCAACAAGAGGAAACTTTGAGAGTTTGTAGTTCTTGATTTTATTGAGAACAATAGATTGAATGTTTCACATGCTACCTTTGGTTCCTATGTATAACTTTGGGCAACTAGTGGTACTTTCTCATTGAGATCTCCATACTTGGTTTTAGCCTATGGTGGATGCCAAATGGCTTGTGTTTGACAGGTCTAGATTGATATGATTTCTAATACCAAATAGAGCAATTATGATGAAAAATAGGCTACAACATTGGGGTTTCTCACTCACCAGCAGATGCATTATTTGTCATGCACTCTCATCAATTTAAAAGGGGGATGAGTGCCACTAGGGATCTCAAATGGGTCGGGCCACCCATGGGCTACCTGACCCAACCCTAATACAACTGGGCCAAGGATTTTGGAAAAATCAACCCACGAGCTGGCCCAGCCCGACCCGAAATAATGATTGGGCTCGGCCCGACCCGATCAAGCTTGGCCTGGCCTGAAGTATTTAATATAATTTTATATTAAAAATATAACTACCATTATGGAGATTCGAACTTATGACCTATAAGTATCATGTAAATGTTTTAACCAGTTAAACTATTAAACCACTTGATATTTTTAACATTGTAAAATAATGTTAATATTGTAAAACATATTTTCATTGTAATAAAAAAATGTACAATATTTTAAAACATTATAAAAAATTAATGTAACATTATAAATAATAATAATATACCATTTTCAAAAAATTATAATATTATTAAAATAATCGAACGTTGATCAACATTCAAAATATTTGTAACGTTGGGCAACTCAATTTCTATAAATATGAGTTGAAAGATGAGTTATTTCACTAATTCTTATATCACCATTCTTAATCTCATCTCAATTCATAATTTTCATTACAACTTTGGCAAATGGAGTACAACTTCAACAACACCTCCACCTCTAACTCTGGCATTCGACCTATCGGTGACATCAATGAAAGTTACAAAGCACAGCTGGTCCAGCATTTTCAAGCTTCTTGTTCTTTTGTTCCCAAAGCTAAACGAAGATCTAATGTGTAGACAAAGTTTACAAGAAAGATGACTACGACGTCAGATGACACACAGGTAAAAAAAATATTTTGCAATCTTTGTAATTCATTTTTTTCATGTTTTACTAAAGGAGGTACAAGTCATCTTAGCTGACATTTGGAAAAATGTGAAGCAAAACATATTGAAAAAGATAAACAAATACAGACGTAACTTAATTTTAATTCATAAGGTAGTCTTACTCCATGGCATTATAATCAAAAACATGTTAGAGAATTACATTCTAAATTTGTTACTATGAAAAATTTACCTATTAACTTTGGTGATGACATTCATTTTGATCGTTATATTTCAGAAGCATATTGTTTTCAATTTAAAACTTTTTCTGCAAATACTACTAGAATTGACATTATTGATACTTATAATAAGATTATATTAGAATTAACTCAAGTGATGGAATTCATAAATACTTCAATAGCTTGTACATCAGACATTTGGAAAGGTAAGCCGAAAACAAGATATATTACTGTTACTACACATTTCATTAATCATTCTTGGTGTTTACAAAAGCGGTTAATAGGATTTAAAAGAATAAATCATCCGCATAATGCACAAAATATTTTTTCTACTATTATAAACATTTTTGAATTTTATGGAATTAAAGATAAAATATGTAGTCTAACATTTGATAATGCATTTAACAATACTACAACTATTCCAATATTTAGAAATAGATTAAATCTACCACTTGATTTTTCTTTATTTCATCAAAGATATATTTTCCATGTAATTAATCTTATTATTCAAGTTGGTGTAGAAGAAATTAAATCATATGTTGATAATATTAGAAGTACAATAAGATATATTACAAGTAATGGTAAGCGTATTCAAGATTTTAATCATGTATGTGATTCTTTTGGTTTGCCGCATAAATCATTTTATTTAGATATTTCGCATAGATGAAATTCTTTATATTTAATGTTAAGTAGTTATTTACCATATAAAGAACTAATAAAATCTTATTATAATAGTAGATGTGATAATGATTCATTTATAAGTGATGATGATTTTAAAATTACTAATTATTTTGTAAATTTTTTAAAAACATTTTATAATACAACTGTACATTTATCTGGTATATATTACTCTACTAGTGTTTATGTTTTACATCATTTACATTTTATTGCAAAAGTTTTGATAATTATGGTGATGATCCTTTTTTTCACCCAATAATTTTAAAAATGAAAGCAAAATTTTAAAAATATTGGAATGATATACCTCTTTTATATACATTATCTACTTGTTTAAATCCTAGGACAAAGTTAAAAGTTATTGGAAAAATTTTAATTGTAATAAAAAAATATTTAAATTTAGAAGAACTTAATGTAACTATTGAAAACATTGAACAAAATTTAAATAATATGTTTGATTTATATGTTTCAAAATATGGTTCACAATCACAACACACTCCTCAACCTATATCTTATATAGATATACCATCATCATCATCATCATTTGGTTATAATGATTTAAGCTTATTTGTTGAAGATTATGATACTTCTAGTGCAACAAGTAGACATGAATTAATTAATTTTAATAATACAAACTATCAATATTTAATAAGAGAAAATCCTAATTTTATGGAATTTTATGGAATTTTATGTAATTGAGTAGTGGAAAACACAAAAAAATGCATATCCTATTTTATCATTAATGGCAAAAGATTTAATAACAATTTCAGCTTCTTCAGTAGATTGTGAACAAGCATTTAGTATTTCTGAAAATATATTAGATCACAAAAGAGCCAAGAGAAAAGAAGATAAGAAGATATTTTGGAGGCATTAATGTGCGTTAAAGATTGGAGCTTGCAGATGTTCGAGGACAACAAAGACATGATGATTTTACTTCAAAATTTGAAAAGTTAACAATTTGAAATTTTGAATGTAATCTTTTGTATGTAAAATTTTGAATGTAATATTCAAATTGTAATGATGTAATTTATTTTAAAAAATATTAATAAAATAATTTAATTTAACCTTATTCCTTTGTGTCCTCCTTCCTAGTTCCTTCTTCTATTGTCTATGGTATTGTATATATGTATATTGTCGCTGCCGCCCACTCACCTGGCCACCCCCTACCCCCTCCCCTCCCCGTTCGCCTACCCAAGCCGCAGGCCCGTGCTACCCCACTACCTGCTAAATGCTTGTCGCTCTGGCCGCCCCCCTCCCCCACCTTGCTTGGGCCCCCGCCACCCCCCTACGACCTACCCTCGACCCCTCACTGAGTCGCCACCCGACCCCCTACCCCACTGCCTGTGCTGCCCCACCTGCCCACCCAAGCCACCCCCTCTCCCCAGACAACCGGACCCCACATCGCCCACCCAGCCCCCCTCACCCACCTCTCTCAGGCCCCCCTATGGCCTACCCTCAGCCCCTTGCCAAGTCACCACCTGGCCCTGCTACCCCGCCTGCTCGCTCAGGCCATGCCCCCTGCTTGCCCACTCAGGGCGGACCCGACCCCCATGCCACCCTACCACCTCAGCCCCCCATCCCCCACGCCACCCGCCAGCACCACCCTTGCCCTCTTTGCGATGCTACCTACAGCCTGGCGGACCTACCCTGACCCAAGCCCAACCCAATCAGGTTCGAGCTCACGAGCCGAGCTAGGCTGCTAATTTGAAAATTTTAAATTTTTAGCCCAACCCGATAGCCCGATTGGACCTTAACTTTATGAACTAGGTTGGCCCAACCCGACCCATTGAGACCTCTAAGTGCCACCATGATGCCAGACTTTTAAGTTTTAAGATACTTGGATTTTGTTAGCAAATGCACAGGCATCAATATCAGATTTGACTACTGCTTCCTCATGTCATTTGGTAGACCCATTGGTTGGTGTGGCATAAAAGGATTTTCCAAAGTGTGACCACCACCATTACAACCATGTGTAACCAATTGACTTCCTCCACTTTAGGGTGGGCACCTGCCAGAGCACCAATTAATATATCTACCAACTCCTCTTCCTACCATTTGATCATCTATGACTCCCTATTTCTATGTTTCTCTACCTTTTCGTCCCTCTTGTACTTTCATTTTTACTTTCTTTCTTTTGATTTTTGATAAGCTTTGTGTGCTTCTATTTTTATGGATTATATGAAATTTTAACACTTAAATAAAAATGATATTTTGTAATGAGAGGGAATACAATCTCCACTCTTGTATATATAGGAAAATAATTAGTCAACCCACAAGTAACCTTATTAGGATTCATATAATGATTAATTTATTCTAACAGAAATTGTTTTGATACTTCAAGATTTTTCATGGCCTATGCTGGAAAGAACTATGCTGAGAGTTTCAGAATGAGGGGAAAGGAGAGGTTCATCATTCATTGAATGCAGTAATGAAAGTGAAAGAAAAATTAAGCGTTCATCACTCTAGCAGGAGAGATTTTATTCTACTAGAAGTTTTTAATGAACTTTTGTAGGGATTTCATGTCATTATATAACGTAAGTGGTGGATTACATGGCCATGTCCAATAAATATTGCATCTTCCTCGCAATTCAGGCGCAAGTTGACAGAAGCGAGAATTAAAAATCAGGAAAATATACCAGGGTCTGAGGCTTCTGCTCGTCTGAGGGTCCAGGCTTGAAGCTCTTACCAATGACTTGCCCGGTACTGGATTGCAACTCCCGAGAGAAACAAACGGTGGCAGAAACAAAGACATTCCCTGAACTTTCAGTAAAAAATAATAAATAAAACTTTTGGAATACCTAATGAATTGAAATCAGTAGGATGAGCAGGAAAGAGAATACCTTTCGGGAGACGAAGGGTTGTTCGATAGCAGAAATTGGCGGTTGACGGAACCCACCGTTGCTGCAAAAGGTTAAAGTTCCTGCAAGTGTGCATTCTACCCCCTACCATCCACCAAAGTACACCACCCTCCACTCGTTCTCGCAAAAGCAAAAGAGCTCCGTACGACACAAGACAAGATTAGGGCGCAAATTGGCGGCTCACTGAAGTTGCCCTGCACTGCCCTAAACTTGCGAGCGGTCTTTTTCCACCGGCATCCTTCCTCCTTCCTTGCTATCTTTCTCCGTGAACAGGGGCTGGGGAAGGAGAGAGGGAGCCCTCCAGACGGGCGCCCAGAGGATGAGTGACCGATGGAGGAAGACGGCGGGAGAAAAGTGGACGGACGGCCGGAGCTGAAAAATTGTGGTGCCGAAAAAAATTTTCTCGTGGATAAAATATAACAGTATCGATTTTATCGTCATAAGATGCTATTTTTTTTATAGATAAAATTTAAGTTATTTTTAAAAATATTTATTAAATATTTTATTTTAATATTATAGATATTAAAATTTAAACTTTATTTATCTTTCAAAAAGTTAGATTAAATTTTATATTTTTCTATAAATTATATGATTTATGTTAAAAATTAATAATAATATTTTTTAAAAATTATCATAAATAATAAATAAAATAAGTAAAAAGATAATGTATAGTATTTATTATAATAATGTAATATAATATTTTTCAAAAGTTACGATAAGTAATAAATAAAATATGTAATAAAATAATAAATAATATTTATTATATTAATGTAATTATGATTTTTTTTTTGCAAGTTACAGTATTTTTTTTAATGTTAATAGTAAAAAATATAAAAGTTGTTTAGTAAATATTAACATTGTAGTATATAGTAAAAAATGTAATTACATAATAATAAATATTTAAATAAATAGAACATATATATTATAATTTTTTACTATATCATTTATCAAAAAAATTTAATACATTATATAAAAATTTATATCGTCAATGTAATTTAAAAAAAATCCTAAACTGACTTAATTTTCCTTAAATACACACTACCTGTAGTAAATAAAGAAGAGTCCTAATTCTCGTTCGGAGTCAGGACGTGCTCCTTTTTTTACATCCAGTCATATCTGTTATGAACATCACGAAAATAAGATTTAAGGACTTACATGTAAATAATTTTATCAATTTACACAATGAAAATAATTCATTTCATAGTCAACGTAAAATGATCCTTGCATATATTTAATGTATCACGAAAATGAGCAAAATCACCAAAAGGGGAAAAAACAAAGCTATTTGAGTATAGCTTTACATTAAAGAAAATTTGTCTTTAAAAATTATAAAAAATAATAAATTTATTATTATTATTTTTTATTATTTAAAAAGACACAAATCCTTTTTAAGTTTTAAAACATCTGCATTCATTTAAGAGCGTTATTCATTGACTTATAGTTGATTATCAATTTTGGCTTAAAACTTTTTCTTACAATTGCAACACTTCTTAAGAGAAAATTACTACAAATAAGCACGCATGGTTTAATTGCACTCAAAAATTTAAATTATGATCATTTCCTCGTTTCATCACAACCATTAATGTAAACAACTGATCGAAATTTGTTTTTCACATTTTTAATTTTTTTTACATTGACAATCGCGTGATTGGTGTGGAGATGCATCGTCTCATGAACCAGGAACTTGTCGCCGATGGCCATTAGATTCTCTAGCTCAAAGAGATCAGAGCTCAAATAACTCGCAGTGTTGTTAGAGATCACAATCCTTTGGTGGCTCTTTGAATTCTATGTAATCAATACTTCTAGCTCTTCTAGTTGAGTGATTGTTCTCTCCATCATTGCAAGAAAAATCATCCTGTCACAAAAGAAATACAATTTTATCACGAAATATTCTTCGTTACTAAATATAGTGTCATCACTTTTAATTAGTAACGAATAAGATATTTAATGATGATTGAAATTCGTCACTAACGAAGTTTAAAAGAAGACACAAATCTGTAAAAACTAACGAGAGTATCCGTTGCTAATTTTCTTTTATAATGGTTACATCCATCATTAAGTGTTTTAGTGACACAAAAACATAATCATGTCAGATATTTAGTGATAAAAAAATATGTCTATATGTATAACTTTATAATCGATGAATCCATCATTAAAGACCTTTTAAGACAAATGATAATCCATCACAATAGACATTCATCCACAACAACAACACTTGAAGAACCACATTCATCCACAAAAACCTGGAAAGAATTAAAACAAAATAATCAAGAGGCATCCACATTCATCTAAGTAAAACGAATTACTCCACTTAAATTAACGAAAACCTAAAAAGCACTTATACCATACATTCATCCACATTTACATTAATCTCAAAAAATTAAGCAAGAGTCATATACATTTAAGGACACAATTGTTCAAACTAACTCTAGCATTACAATGTTGTTTACATATTTGTAATAATATTCATTACATCTATCATATTTAAACCAAAACATTGCATATTAGGTATTGCAATATGTGAAATGGACCTACAACAATTTTAAATGAAAAAGTATTAGATTCACAATATCATATATGACAAATATAATCCATCGATATAAAATACGTAGCACACAATATCAAGCAATGTAAATTACAATTATAAAATTACATACGGATGTAATACTTACAAAATTACGAAGTCAGACAATATTGCTATTAACTGCATCTTCTATTGTTGTAAATTTTTCAAATAACCTAAGTAATGGTGTATCCTTCACTGCAATTTTAATTAGGACTTCACACCATTCACCTCTTATAGGAGTGCCATAAATCAACTTCTTCTTTGGGTCTTTAGTAATAAATAGGCCAATAGTTACAACTTCTAGCCCAATATGGATTGTACATGGACAAAATGACAAAAATCCAATCTACATAAGAAATGTGAAAAAATACATTACATATTATCTTATAAAATACATATAATGCAGCATTTTTTGTATTAAAATAAAACTATCTGTTGTCGTGTCTACGGTGAACTCATATGTCTTGATGATCTTGAAGAAAATGGTGTTTGTGAAATACCCACTAACGAGACAAGCTACAATATAAAAATAAATACAAATATATTTATAACATTATCAATAATGCATAGTAGTATGTATATCGAATTAAAATCATATGAACTACGCTAAATAAGTACTTGTAATAAAATATCTTTCATCCAAATCAATTTTGCTTGAATTGATGACACTCGATCTTCTAGACTTACACTACTCGAATCCTTTGATATTTATCAAAATATTCATTTCCAGATGCTCGACTTTGCCTAGAAGATGGTGACCAATAATTGATGGGTCGGGAGCCTAATCCTAAACCTTGTATACGTCCATGTTGTTCCTTGCCAAGAACCTAACCTAATATATCATGTGGACTAAGCACATTTTCAGTACTATTTCCCTATGACTGTTGTGTGTCTTATTTCTTGTATTTGTTCTTTTTTCATAAAAAAATGAAGTCATTCTTAACACATCTATACAATGAATATGCAATTATATATAAGTCAAAGTAAGAGTCTTACCAGAACTTGTGTGGCCTTAGCATCAACTATACTACCATCTTTACATCTTCTACTAATTACATACATGTCAGTTCTGGTTGGTTTCATCTCTGTTTCTTTTTTCTACATGTAAATACATCTATAAATACATATGTCTTATATAATACTAATATGTAAATAACTTCATACACCATACTTATATATGCATTGGCAACCTGGGCAATACTGTGTTGCCCCAAACAATGATTTGAAGTCAATTGTGATTGATTTTTAACATTTCGATCGTTGTGCTCCTGCAAAATAATATTAATATAATAATAACATTTTGATTAAGTACAATTTGAACTTAATGATGAAAAAAAAAGTATGACTTATAGATTTCCAAATTATAATTGTTTGATAAATACCTTGAAATTATTTAATGCCCAATGTTCAACTAAATGCTGCCATTGGTCAAGAATGACCTGTTCGTTCAACTCAATTGGAAATTCCTCGTAACAACCGTGTTTGGTGTAGATAACATGCAGACGATACTTCCAAGACCTCCAGTCTCGGTTCATCCTCTGAAGTAACCAGTTCTTCATGTCTATTGTGTTTGGGATATCAAAATGCTCCTACCAAGATTAACATATATACATTAATTCATGGAAGTTAACAAAAATAATTAAATTAGGGAATTGTGATAAGAGTTTACCTCAATTTCATGTATGACATCATCTTTGTTAGTTTGTAGAATAAGATGTCACATCTTTACATCAATGGGGAATACATGCCCATTCTTTGTCAGCTTCCCATAAAATTGCGAAATAGCATTTGTAGATTCACCAATAAGTTGGTTGTATTCATTAACCCATATTCGCAATCGTTGTTCAAATGTCATTTTCACTACTTTTGCAAGTAAGTTGGTCCTCTTTTTCTTCTAACTTGCTTTACTATCGGAGTTTGCATGTTGACATCTGGTGCCTCGCATGAAGGACCAAATGTCTACCTAACCTCAAAGTAAGGTGGCTGAGAAGGAGTTTCCTCATATGGTACTCCTAATGTGTCTATAGGCGTAACTTCTAAATGTTGGTAAAAATATGGTGGAGATGATTCCAGACTCATGGTTTCATTTGAACTATTAACATCTGAGGTTACAATATTTTTATTTGCCAATACTTTCCTTCTTCAATACATACTACATGGATTAAAGATATAATCAGAAAAAGTGCATAAAAATCCTTTAAATATAAAACATTAAAGTGCATAAATATCACAGTACAAAAAGTATAATCAGAAAAAGTATAAGGAGAAATTCGTACATGTTAATTTCAAAAGAAATATTAATAGGATAGTTGCACAAGTTTAACATACATGTCATTCGTATATTATATTTTTTCTCAAGCTCTACTTATATACATCTCAAGGATGTGCTTTTACAACTACATACTATCCCTTTTCGTTTGAATTAGGAACATAAAATACTTGCTCAACTTGCGATGCTAATACAAAAGGATCGTCATGTCGGCAACGATCCAAATTAACTAATGTGAAGTTGAATTCATCTTGTTTTACAGCACGATCCCTTAGTGAGTAATTCACCCAATCACACTTAAAGAGCAACACCCCCTTGCCTATCATGTAGTTCAACATTATGATATCATCAATGATACCATAATAAGTGACATCACTAATTATGAGATTTTTATTCGTTTGGCTAGTATAATAACTGGTCTTTGCTTGAAGTACAATGCCACTATTCTGCGTTCGTCTCCTCTTATCCACATTTCTTGTATGAAACCATATACCATTAACAATGCATCCTTTGTATTTCTTCACATGTGGATTAAGTCCTGCAACTAGCCACTTAAGATTAACATTAACGTCTTCACCTCTAAACTCATGCAACGTGCGTACTTGTGATGAATTAAATATTGTTATATAAATTATTATGTATTTTAACATCCAAATAGAGACAAATACATAGATAAGATAATATCTCATCCTTGACTACTCACATGATCCCGAAGCCAACTTGAGAATCTAGTGGAATGAAGACCATCCATCTCTCGTGGGTGCACTTGTGGATGATTCTTTTGAAAATAAACAAGATGTTTTCTACAATAGGTGAAGTTGTAAATGTTATAAATACATTCATGGTCTAAATTAGAAAATATGCATTATAATCCTCGTATTTGACTCTCAAAGTTCATTTAAATATGCACAATTGTCAAGCACGGTTCAATGAGCCACTTGTAATATCGTGTAGTTGACATTCTCTAATACACATGATCTCATTGGGCGTGCACCATCCAAAAAAATGTTCCAATGTTCATCCTCATTTTGCAAATTTTGGTAGTCTACGTTTTATGGTGGACGATTAAATTAAGTGAGTATTCCTTCCATATATCTAGAACAAAATGTCATATACTTCATTGCTAGATAACCTTCTGCAATTGAACCATCTACATGACATTTGTTACGAACAAATCTTTTAAGAGTGAAGAGGTACCTACAGTACATAGAGTTAAACAAAGGTGAGTCACAATCATATATACACAGAAACAACACATGTAAACATCTTTCTACCTTTCAATTAGATACATCCATCGATACTGCACTGGTCCAGCAAGGCGAGCCTCTTCTGCTAAGTGAATGGTTAGTGTACCATGATATCAAAAAAGGCGAGTGGGAAGATAGTCTCCAGCTCGCACAACGTTATAGCAATTGTTGAATCGATTCAACATTGTATTAATGGTACACATAGATATCTATGTGTACCATCTCTTCAGCCGTAGCACATTTAGAACATAATTGTTTGAAATAATTGCAAAAATCAATAATCATTTTACTCAAGTTACTTGGGAATGTCCATCGAACTACAATTGGAAGCAACTCTTGCATCAATACGTGGTAATCATGACTCTTTAGCCCTATCAGCTTTCTTCTTTCAGCATTAATACAACAATATATGTTGGAGGAATAACCATCGGGGACCTTTAAATTTTTCAAAATTTCACAAAACAAAATTTTATCTTTTTTTGTCAAAGTAAATGATGTCATCGGAAGGGATGTATCACCTTCTACATCAACATGCAAAGATGGTCGAATACCCATATCTTATAAATCTTGTCTAGATTGCAAGTTGTTTGTTATTTTTCCTTGTATATCTAATAAGGTACTGACAATCTTATTACAAGCATTCTTTTCAATATGCATCGCATCCAAATTATGACATAGAAGAAATGAATCCCAATATGGTAAGTCGAAGAAAATACATTTCCTTTTCCAATTATGTAGTACTGGTGAAGCATTAGCTCTGTTCTTTTTAGAAGGTCATTGAGTCTTCCTCAAAGTGAATGGTAGATTTTGCACCTGTTGTAACACTTCACTTCCAGAGAGTGATCTAGGAGCTGTTCGTTCTTCACATATGCCATCAAATAAGGTTTTATTCACCCTCCATTTATAGTTTTGTGGCAAAAACTTATGATGACCCATATAACAAAATTTCCTTCCATGACGTAGCCTATGTGAACATGTGTTTGAATGACATGATAGACAAGCATAAGCTCCTTTTGTGCTCCAACCTAACAACATTGCATAAGCAAAGAAGTCATTAATGGTTCACAATAAAGCTACATGCATTTGAAAAAGTCTCTTGCTTCGATTTGTCATATGTTGGAACTCCTTCATTCCATAAAAGTTTAAAGTCTTCAATTAAGAGTTGCAAGTATACATCAATGACATTACTAGGAGACCTTGGACGAGGAATTATCAAAGTCAATAGCATGTTGGGCATTTTCATGCACATCCATGATGGTAGATTGTATGGAATCAATACAACTGGCCAGATACTATATGTAGTACTCATCATGCCAAAAGGGTTGAAACCATCACTAGCTAATCCAAGTTGCACATTTCAAGGATCAGCATTAAATAATTGATGGATGATGTTGAATGTTTGCCAAGATACTGAATCAGCCGAATGTTGCAAGACATTATCATCTATACGATCATTGAAAGGATGTTTACATTGAATTTCCAATGCAATCTTGTGCTTGCCTCAAGGAATTTAATAATTGCTATTTACTTACTTCTCAAATTGTTTCAATAACAACCTTCTTATCACTCAAAGCACCAACTTGCCAAGAACCATAATATTTAATGTTAATTTCATATTATCTATAAATCCAAGTAAAAAAGGAAATGTATTACTATTCACATGTAGAGATAACCATGGAGAACTCAATACTTCTTTATCATAAAAGCACACATCAACTAAGTATAGTAAATAGTTTAACCAATTTCAAAATTAGAATCTAAATATAAGTGTATAACTAAAATGAAAATTCCTAAATAGATCATAAGTATAGCTAAACATTTATAAATAAAAGATAAAATCAGAAAATAAGATAAAAACAATAAGAAAACCAAAGAATAACAAATTATTGAACAAATATATAAAAAACCTTGGAATAAGATCAAAACTTGAATAAGAGAAATAAAAAAAAACAAACTAAGAAAGCTTTGTAAAAAGAAGTGTTGGTACTGTTGAAGAATCTTTAATCATTCAAAGAAAATTAGAAAAAATTTAGAGGAGAAAATCCTATAGAGATCCAATGGAGATTTGCAATAGGTAACTAGGTTGAAGAAACTTTTCAACTATATTGACAAATTTCAGTCAAAATTTCAATTGTACTGATGAAATTTCACAATTATAAACCAAAATCATTAAAAATTAAATTAGGAAAAAATCATGCTTTCATCATTTTGACAATGGTATCTACTTGCGTATAGAGGAAGATGCAAGTGGAAAGAAGGAAGGAAGGAAGGGGGTATAGGTGGACGATTGAGTCTGAAGGAAAGAAGAGCTTACTGAACAAGGTTGGATGGCCGACAGATAGAGGAGAATGGGTAGTTAGAGGAGGTCAAACGGCTAGCGGATGAAGGAGAATGGGTAGCCATGAGAGGTTGGACGACAACTAGAGGAGAATGGGCAAGCTTCGACAACAAACGACGGAGGAGGCATGAGGGTGCGGAGGTAGCGTTCATGTGATTTAGGGCTACAAAGAATGAGCGGCATTCATGCAAAGGCGCGAGGGTGCGGAGAATGGGCGACATTTGTGCGAAGGGTTTTACAAAAAACCCTTCCATTTGTGACGACTTTACTTCCTTTTACTGACAGATGTTTAAATCTCCGTCATTAAATGTAGCCACAATAGTGATGGATTCAATAATGAATCCGTCACGAAAGTCCATTTTTCTTGTAGTGCATCCAACTAAGTACTTTTGGTGTTTGTGATGTTTCAAATCTTTTCTACGAAAGAAAATATGTAGACCAATACCATATATACAATAATATAAACCAAAGAATCTTAATTAATAGGGATATAACAAACCATATATAACTTTGTGTAGGGCATGTATTATCTTTCTTTTGACTAGTAAGATGAGCAACAAGAAGGGGCAAGTGGATGGTCCCAGCCTCCAAAAAAGCCTTCTCATGATGTTCAATCTCATTTTTTTGGAAATAAGGATACCTATAAGGGAGCACAAAGGCTATCGTTATTCTCATCCATGAGTGGAATTTGATGATCCACATACTAAACTAATTGTAGATCTTTAGGCTCATACAAAACACACCTACAAATGTTTGCAATAAGTCAATCAAATCTTGATTTCTATTGTCTTAATTGCTTCTATATGATTTTGCTGACCTCAACCTAGTGGGC
>JAMKPZ010002931.1:0-44097 GCA_024699675.1 Amphibolis antarctica
TAAAATCAACAGTATTCTTTTCTCTGTTTTAAACATAAAATAATAACCTCGTAAAACTCCTTCGACCATGTTTTAAAAAAAATTAAAATTAAAATTTTGAGAAAAAGTATAGTTAAAAATATCTGCAGCGTAAAAATAAATTATTGAAAAATACCAAAAAAAAATCACGTATGCTATCTACAGCTATCAAGAGTTATGTTTGTATGTCGAAAATCTGAATAACGAAAATAAAAAAAATTAAAATACGAA
The DNA here is from genome assembly GCA_024699675.1 of Amphibolis antarctica. Taxonomy (NCBI): domain Eukaryota; kingdom Viridiplantae; phylum Streptophyta; class Magnoliopsida; order Alismatales; family Cymodoceaceae; genus Amphibolis; species Amphibolis antarctica. The sequence goes on from JAMKPZ010002931.1 coordinate 250, forward strand.
AAAATAAGAAAAATTAATTTAAATAAAATTTATAAATATTTAACATAATTTCATTTTAACTTCAACATACATTAACAATGAAAATTCAATAATAATGTTACGAAACAAGAAAAAGTTCACACAATTCAAATGCATTCGTTACAAAAATTTTAAAATCTCTTTCATTCTAGATTGTTAATGTAATGTTTTTACGTATTTTATTAGCTAATTCTTTCATTATTTATTGACTTAATCTTGTTATTGATATTCACTGTTGTTGTTTGGTGAATCAGATATTAGACGTTCATAAAGTACAAAGAGTAATAATATCCAATAATAATGGTAACAATTTAAAATTAACTAAATAAATAGTTATATAAAAGGGAGAATGTTATTTAACCGTATCAAGTTATTTTTCTAATGTTATTTTAATTTAATAATTTAAATTAAATCTAAATGATTTAAATCTTTTAATAATTAATCTAATCAACATAATTTTAGTCTCATTCATCATGTACATCATAATTTTTACTATCTAATTGATATTCTTAAATTTGTATCTACGGAATATTATATTCGATAATCTCAATGACAACCTCATCTTCTTTATCTTTATTGATCAAAAAGTTGTACATGTTTCTGTTGAAATTCTTATAATATACCACTATTCACTTAAATTCTTTCATTATTATCCTTTAAATACTCTATTGGTTTCTCTTTGTCGTATATATATATATATAGAAAAATGATTTAAAGTTAGGTATCATTAAAAAAATAATTCTAATAATGTCACTAAAAAATTAGTTTTCTATATAAAATTAATTAAATTATAAATCTTTGATATTATTAAATTATATATTTTTAATAAATAATATTTTTTTAAAAATTTCGTTCACTAATCTCATTCTCTCACTCTACCAACCTCGTTCTCTCACTTTGGTAGCAGAGAAAATTACTTTTCAGGTAAATGATTTTAAAATAAAAATAATTTTTTATAATAAAAAAGTAAAATTTTAAAAATAATATTATTATAAAAATAAAAATATAAAACTAAAAATAAGAAAAAAAGAACGATGTCTTAAATGCGAATATATATATATATTTTTAAAAATTTGTCTACCTCATTTGGTAGTCAAGCCGATGCGTACAGCACCTGACGAAAAATGTTGAACACCTTCTCCAGTGAAAAAGGGGCCGTCGTCGGGCCGAAGCCTCGAGGAGCCGACGGCCTCCGTACCACACGCCCGGCTATAAATACGTCCGCACGCGCAGCCACCAGATTCCCGGGGCATCCATCTACCTCCGCCGCCCCGCGCAGCCCCGTCCGCTAAAGCATGAAGGCGGAGTAGACGCTGGAGATCGGTTTTCGGTTTTTGGACGGATTCGACCCGATCGAGTCCAGGCGGGGTCTAGTTGTCTTTGGCTTCGGTTTTTTGGGAGGAGGCGAGGGGCTGATGGCATCGGAGGATGTGAAGAGGACGGGGGAGTCGGCGGTGAACACGATCGTGAACCTCGCCGAGGAGGCCAAGCTGGCGAGGGAAGGGGTCAAGGCGCCTGGCCACGCGATAGTTAGCGTGTGCAAATCGCTTGTCGCCGGCGGCGTCGCCGGCGGAGTGTGAGTTTGCTGCTTGTTTGATTTTTTTTTGGAATTGTTGCTTCGGACTGTAGTGCTTTCTGGAAGTTTGTTCTTCCAGTGTTTTGGCGTTATGTTGTGGAATTAGAATGTCGACAGTTGGTGATAGATCTGGATACTTTTACAGTATCAGGAAGTAGCATATTAGATATCTTTTTGTTTTAAGTGAGATTAACTCATATTTTGTTCCTTAAACCCCCAAGACTTAGGGTTTCGGCAAGTTCTCGCACTTTGGCAAATCTGCTGTTTTCAGACAACGTTGCTTATGTTGGTTCCGCTACCTTTTTTAACTGACAGATTGCGGCTAGTGAATTTGTATGTTCTGCAAGATTGATGTTCGTAGTTTGTTACCATGAGACTCGGTGAGTCGCTATTATTAATACGATTTATTACCAGAATTTCACACTGACCACAAAAGTACGAAGCAACGCTACAAACCTAGTGAACTAGGCGTCCATCAATACGAGATGTTTGTGGAAACTCATATGAATTGTTAATTATATTCTCTCGTGCTTTGTTTTGATGGAAGCTTCTTTTAGTGAGTAGCATGACTTTAACTTGACATATATTGATAGTAGTCAAGAAGATGCTTCCATAAGTCAAATCCTAGGATTGATTTTTCATGTTTCCGAGGATATGGAGTTTTACTTCAGTGGCCTATCACTTTTTGACTGGAATGGTAATGGTTACAAATGACAGCATGAGAAAATGTGATGCATTCTCTTCTTTTGAGGTTTGATTTATGTTCCTTCCTTTGCTGTATGAGATGTGTAGCCACTAGCATCACAATGTTACTTTTGAATTGTTCCTTCCAGTGAGTTCAATACTTTCACATTATGGTCCATCCTTTAAATTGAAATCGTGTTTGTAAGTTCTCTATTCTTAGTTCCCTGCTCATAGAGGACAACAGACATTTAGATATAGCTTCTATTGGATGTTATGGTTATGTTTTCATTAGTCTTCTTCTCTAGCCTTGCATGCTTGTGAAGTATTTATCTGGTTTGCCTTTGGTGTATCAAATTGAGGCAACAAATTAATCTTATCTCAAGTTGTTGACTGTAAAATTATAAATCATTCTGCAGGTCACGTACCGCCGTTGCTCCACTGGAGCGTTTGAAAATTCTACTTCAGGTGTTTTGTTTGCCCAATACAATGTTTTCATATGTATAAATTTTCTAGTTCTAGTTCTCTGTGTTTTTTTGTTACAGAAGTTTTGACTATACAAGTGATGACAACTTGTTTTTTTCTTTCTGAAGTTTTTGGCACTTCTTCACTTTTCTTGCAAAAAGCTACATCAATTTTCTCGTAGTGTAAAATTGAATCATTTAGATATTATAGTGTGTAGTTGAGGGAGAGACAAATCTATGGCTATGGAGCCAGATTATACAAAACAATCTAAAAGTTTTGTTCATGGAATAAATGGACCAAATAAAATTTGAGAATCATAAATTGTTTTTATGCTTGGTTTTCATTTTTAAGTATCTATGTTTATGTGGATATATTTTTAATACAAATAAAGACGCTTTAAATATATTATTTATTTCTGGCTTGTGCTCGCTTGGTACTTCATGTTTTTCTTGAGGTTGATGTCTCAAGAACAAATATTGTTTCTTCCTTATTGAAATAAAACAGGTCCAGAACCCCCACAATATCAAGTACAATGGAACAGTTCAAGGTTTAAAATATATTTGGAATACCGAGGGTTTTCGAGGATTGTTTAAGGGAAATGGAACTAATTGTGCTCGAATAGTTCCAAATTCAGCAGTCAAATTCTATAGCTATGAACAAGCAGCAAGGTTTGGTCTCCTTTCTTATTATTTATTAAAATTGACTTGTTAGAGGTTCTGTAGTTTGTGCAACGTCTTTCTTTGGCATGGTAATGCACATTTTTGCATCAGGTCGTTATTCTGCCTTATGTGTAATCATATTTTATGAGGTGTGTTTTGTTTTAAGCTTCTCTTGATCTGATAGAAGTGTCCTGACAATAGTTCCCTAGAAGGTCTATGTCATTCGTCCAGTTATATTGCTTCTCCTTGACCAAATCTGTTTTAAATTTATCACTTGTCTTGACCAATGAATTGGTTGAATTTCAAAAGGCGATGCCACTTGCAAAAAAATTTGCTATTTACCAGATGCCAAAAACATTCTATAAGGATTGAACATGAATTGGTTGGAGGGTTTTCCATACAACCTTCTTTATTTTATTAAAAGAGATTGCTGTTATGTATATGGTATTCGGTAACGTATTCCAGACAAAGGCCAAAAATGCCTGGCTTGCAAAAGTATAGTCAATGCATTTTTTTCCAAAAGAATCGATGATGTATCTTTACTATTTCCTTATAACCTTTTTGTAGGAATTTTACGTGGTCCTCAATTAGTTACCTTGGTACATGGATAACATGGATTTCATCTTGTTAAAACAAAATATCATATTCTTCAAAATCATTCATTTGCCTAACCTGTACATTCTTGTTTCCAACGGACTTATCAGTGTTCTTCAACTATGTACTGTATTTTTATGATGAAATTGATTTGCATATTTCTCATTTTATCATACCGTGTTATGTAGTGGAATTCTGTGGCTCTATCGATGGCAGACTGGAAATGGTATTTCAAGCTTTCTCCTTCATGTGATATGTTACAGCTTTATTAAATTCTGTTTGTTTGTCATTGTGACATGATGTTCTTAGAGATGACTATTGAAATTATTGCAGAAAATGCAGAGCTCAGCCCTGTCTTGCGCCTTGGAGCTGGGGCATGTGCTGGAATAATTGCTATGTCCGCAACCTATCCCATGGACATGGTTAGAGGCAGAATTACCGTACAGGTATCAAATGAGTTTTCTTAAACTTCCCAAAAATCTTAATGTTCACTTAATAACATATTGGCACGAAGGGTGTGATATGTCTGATATTTTGTCTTCTTTATTGCAGACTGACAAGTCTCCTTACCAGTATAGAGGCATCTCTCATGCGTTGAGCACAATCTTCCGTCAAGAAGGTTTCCGGGCCTTGTACAAAGGGTGGCTTCCTTCGGTTATTGGAGTTGTATGTGCTATTTCACCCATATATGAACATCCTTTGCATGAAATATTTATCAACGAATATAACACTCTGATTTAGCAGTTATTTGTAAATAGTTTGAATCTTCCTATGGTCAATCCTCCTTGTAGAGGGTAATTGGCTATTGACGTAAGAGTTAATGTCAAACTCTTTAGTGAGTGTTTTGAATAGGTTGACAGCACATTTGAGGTCCCAAGAAAAAAATTCACTTCACATTTTATTTTAATCTTTATGATCCAATAATTGGGTCCTATTTTGGACTGAGAGACATCAATACTTTCGTTTAACTTTTTTAATTAGTTCTTTTTGAGAAGCTCCATCATTTTAGTGTATAGAAAGGAGGTGAATGAAAGAATTAGGAGAGGAAACTAAACCAATATAAAACAATCATGCGTCCTCATTCAAAGTAAATCCTTTATGAATTTCATATTCCAGACTTCCTGGGAAGGTTTTTTTAAGCCTTGGAAGAGTCCATGTATCTTTGCATTTTCTGGATTTTGTCTATTGAATTAATTAAATTAATGGATGATTTTACATGCTGCTTATAGGTGCCATATGTGGGCCTTAACTTTTCTGTTTACGAGTCTTTAAAGGATTGGATAATCAAAACAAATCCGTATGGGCTGATTGAAGGAAATGAATTGAATGTTACTACAAGACTTGTATGTGGAGCTGCTGCTGGGACGGTTGGTCAGACCGTTGCCTACCCACTGGATGTTATACGAAGAAGAATGCAAATGGCTGGTTGGAAGGATGCTGCTTCGATCGTGACAGGTGAAGGGAAAAACAAGGCACCAATCCGCTATGTAGGTATGGTTGATGCTTTCAGGCAAACAGTTAAGCACGAAGGTTTTGGAGCGTTGTATAAAGGATTGGTCCCCAACTCAGTGAAGGTAAATATTTTTCCTGATATTCAAATTTGTCTTCGCTACTGAATGGAAACTTCATTGAATATGTCATTCTTAAATTACTTGAGTTGATTGACTCTTTCAATTCTCTTAACAATCAAAAGTCTTTTGCCATATTTGGTTAAATCTCCCATCTCTATCATGGCTCAATTGACACACAACACACACACACACGCCCCAAAAAAACTTGAAAATCATTTCTCTACATCTGCACAAAATACGAACATAAATTTCAGCATCAAGTAATGAAACTTTGCAACTCTCACTAATTTAGCACTTTTCGATCTCACTTGGATAAATTGAAAAGTTTGGGCAACTGCTCTGACGCATTTCTCTGGTCGTTCAGGTGGTACCGTCCATAGCAATAGCATTTGTCACCTACGAGATGGTCAAGGACCTTCTTGGAGTAGAAATGAAGATATCAGATTGAAAGCACAATTTGCTGGGTTTTATTATAATTTGTTGCAGAATGGATAGGAAAGTAGAATTGTAGTCTCTGCTGGCTTTAGTGTATCTTGTTCCCTCTGTTAATGCCCTTGGTTCTTCCCACCCTCCAAATAAAAAATGAGATTGAAGCATAACTTTTTGGTTCTTTACCAAAATGAATTTTTGATCGCCGTAAGGTTGATATTGGGATGATTTCATCTTGTCAGTCTGCAAATAACCTCTTGTTTCCTTCAGTTGGGTTGCGCCTTCCTTTTTCGAACATGTCCCATGGTTTGTAAGGGTTTCAATTATTGTGATTGATGATTAAGTTGATTTTTTATTGTTGTTTATGTGCTTTTATCGTCGTCGTTAGATTTTCTGTTTTTAATCTTCGTCGTCCATTTTACTTTATATTTATGTTATTGTGTGAAAATTTCAAACCTTTCTTCGAACTGTGTTCTCATCTTTCTGTCCCTTGCATTTGCTTCTCTCTTTTAGCTTGATGCTTTTGGCATTTCCTTCCACTGTTCAGCTTATCTTAGATGAAGTTTAAGACATTGTTTATTTAACTTTTTTAAATTCTATTTACTATATAGTGTAATGTACTTTTATGTACTTTTACATAGTAATTATTATCAAATATGTTATATTTGTAAGGTTTCGTTTGGTTCACTCTCAACGATAACGTGAAAGATCAAGACAGCTTTTTTCATATTTTCTTATTATTTAATTATATTAACTTAAAAAATAACAATTTTAATATTAGGTCACTTATTTAAATATTAAAAAAAAATGAATATTAAAAATAGATTTGTAATCAAGGAATGTATTTACAAACATTAGAAAATATTTACCCACCTTAAAAATATATTTACTCATTTTAAAATGCAATATACAAACAATCATGAATTTTTTAAAAAAAACAGTGACATGCATAATTTTTTTTTTCAAAAAGTGACATTGCATTTTGCCATCTATAAAAGTTGGCATGTACATTACAGAATTTTTTTTATATACATGCAATTATAAATATTTATTATTATTATTAGACATGTCACCTCTGTTGCTCGCCCTCTTGCGAAAGGTGACAGTGACCTGTCAAATCGAGTAGCAGAAAGGTTTAGATTGCATTTACCCTGTTTAATATAAAATGCTGAAAAAAAATATTTTTTCTTATTTTTAAAGTTAAAAACCAAACATAGTCTAAAATCTTTAATGTTGTAACTTTTATTATTTTACTATAGTAGAATTGTAGAAAAAGTAAAATATTAAAATAAAATAAAATCCTCATTTACATAACTTTTCCTTCATCACACGATCGAAAATCTCGTCTATGTCCGCCCCAACCGTTGTTCACTTTTCTTCACTACAAATGCCACCTGCACGAATATCATTACTGTCTCGCATTGAAATCCACCTTTACCATCTTTGAGTGTGTTTATTCAAGAAACGGAATTAGATTATGTGATTTTTTTTTTTAAGAAATTATATATATAAGTATTTTGATATAATTTTTTAATATAATTTAATAAATATTATTGTAGGTCGTCATGGTATACAGTGAAAAATAGAAATGTATAATGAAAAATATTTAAATAAATAGGACTTTTATTATATGTTGAAGTTGTAGTAAAACTCTTCACAAATGTCACCTACAAGGAAATTAGAAAAAGGAAATATCAAAATAAGAAAATGTCAAAATAAAATGTAAGTTATTTTTATTCAAGTATTATTAATATGCTTACTATTATTAGAAAATAAGAAAATATCATAATAAAATATAACTTATTTTTATTGGAGTGCTACTGATATCTTTAATATTAAAAGAAAATTAAAAAATACCAAAATAAAATATAGGTTATTTTTATTACAATTATTGAAAGATACAAATGAACATAAAGCATTTTTATTAATACATATCTTATTTAAAAAAATTATTTATCACAAAAAAGTAACCATGTACAAAAAAAAGAAGTGAATGAAACAAATAAACAAATATTGTCTAATAAGAGAGAATAAGGAATTATGTTGTTTTGAAATTTGTATTAAGATATCACTATACTCACTTAATATAACATCAATTGATGCTTAGGATGGTATCAGAGTATCATGATCTAGATGTTTCATTGATAATATTTTAAAAACTTTCGACCTTATTACTAAACTTGAATAATATCAATTTTATTCAATCTACGATGGTATGGTTCTTGCATGATTGATTAGTTAAAAAGTTTTAGAAATAAATTGTCAACTCTTATGTGAAATAATTAATGTACTTGTAGTATTTCTAAATTTATGTTAAAGAAAAAGAAGAAGAAAAATGATTAGAATGTTTTATAGGACTTAATGATAATTTTAACAATATTATCAAATATCTTGGTTGTGTCTAAAAAGAGATTTGACGATTAGACAAATAGTTGTGTAAAACCTAAAAAAATTAATTTATCACATTAATTTTATTAATTCATCGTATTAATAAAAAATTATCTCATTTTTTTGGCAGATGTATTTTATTAATTTGATAATTTAAAATATTTAATTTTTATTCATTTACACTATTTCCTAATTTTTCGTAATGTATAAAAATAGCCTTGTAATTTTTACCATTTTTAGATTTTCCAATTTTTCCTATTTTATTTTATTAAATTTTTATTTTTAAAATTTTCAACGGGTACAAACACAATACACGTCTTTGTATTGACGTCAATACATGTCTTTCTCTTAATAAATATTAATTTTTTAAAAAACTTTGCAAAATTGTAAGAGTGGAAGATAAGGTACACTTCTAAAATTACTAATAATAATAATGTTATTGTATAAATTTTAACATATACTTTTTTATTATTCAAATTAATATATAATTTTAACTTTATTTATAAAAATAATTTTAATTTTAATTCTCGAAACAAAAAAAAGTTATTTCCAAATGTATCTTTTTGAAGGTGATGTTCCTCTTATAAGTTCAATAATCAAGTCTACCAATGAAATATTTGATCATTGAGATGACCCTCAAGAAGAATTGCACTTATCTTTTACAAGTTTTTCTTCTTTATTTTTGAATACTTTAATATTTCGAATTAGATCTTTTTATAGAATTTTGTAATTAGAATGATGTAAATTTTGTAATTAAATTTTAAACATTACATCCTAAATCATGAATTTTAAACCTTAAACTTGTAAAAGTTATATATTTTATGGCTATATTTGGTAGAAATTTTTTTTAACTTTGGAAGTTAAAAAAAATAAAATTTTCAACTTTTTGAAATAGATAATGACTATCTCGATTTTCCTATTACTCGTCGAGACAGGTGATGTTGTATTTTTAATATTGAAATTATATTTTTAAATATTAATGTAATTAGATGTCATTTTCAGAAAATACGAAAAAGTTGTATTAAGAAACCTTTATGTTATCGTGACGTTGAGAATGATTTTTGGTTATAATGAGAATTGTAATTAAACGATACCTTTGTGTGTGTTCACGTAACGAAAAAAATTACCTTAGAACGATAAGAATTGATTATATGATGAATGTTGGGTGGATAACATTTTTTGTGCATCAATCAAATAGCCTAGAGTTGAAATTTGATGTAATTACGATGAATTTAAGTTATGTTAGTATTTGTATAGTGACATAGGCCCTACTTATTTAGACATTTATCACTATGTAATTATATTTTTCATTATGTACTATAACATTTTATAATATCATTTACTAAATAATTTTTACAATTTATTAAATATGACAACTCTTAAAAAAACATATTTTATTTATTATCACAATTTCAAAAAAAATATTATCATCATATTATTATAATAAATACTATATATTATTTTTTACTTATTTTATTCATTATTTATTATAATCTTTTAAAAAAATACTATCATTATTTTTATTATTATAAATCATATAATTTTTTAAAAAATATAAAATTCAACTCACCTATCAAAATGCTCGAACAAACAAGGCCAATAATTTAAATATAAAATATAATTATTTAAAATGTAAAAATAGTGATGTAATTTAAAAATATAATGATAAAATAATAATAAATATTTAAAAAAAATAAAATATGTAAATAATTTTAAAAATTAAAATAAATGACAAGTAAACGACACTTATGACTTTAAAAATATTTAATATTACATTTTTTTTTCAGATAAGGCGTCGGTGTTCTCTTGTGTCGCTGCTTCTCTTCCTCCCGTTCACTTTCTCACTCCACTTTCTAGAGAGAGAAAGTAAGGTGAAGAGGGGGGAGACACGACGACAACCCGGAACTCAAATTTGAATCCCTCGTCGTCTGCCGAGGTCGTCGGCGGCCACGATGACGGTCCTCCATGCCACCCACCACGTGCTCCCGACGTCGCCATTCTCTACTCCACTCCGCCACCGCCGGCAGCCCTTCGTCATACTCTGCCCACGGCGCTTCCTACGTCTCCAATGCCCCTCTTCCCGACTTGTACCATCCCTTCGCCACTGCCGCATGTACCCCCCCATCGCCGTAGCTCCCGAGGAGCGGGATCCTGTGCCCGACACAGCCGAAAGTCTCGACCGTTGGAAGGGTGGTGGGGAGGAGGCGGGGACGTCCGAGAACGAGCCGGCGGGGGGAGAGAGGCAGGGTGAGGTCTCGGGGGAGGGGGAGGGCACGGAGAGCAGAAATTTGCCTATTTTCGCGTTCTTCGTTGCGGCGGTGAATTTCGTGAGGAGGAAGTTTGAGAGGCTGATGATGTTGGGGTGGTTCGGTTGGTGGCCGTTCTGGGGTCGGGAAAGAAGGATGCAGCTTCTCATCTCGGATGCGGATGCTAACCCCATGGATGCGGCCAAGCAGAGTGCGTTGCTTGCCGAGCTCAACAAGCACAAGTTCGTTTCCTTCTTTCTTTTTCTCTCTGAAAGCTTCTCTCTTTCACTACTGTTTCGTTGAAAATTTTGTATTTGGAAAAGTTGGATATTTCTGATTTCTGGCGACTGTGCTGGAATCATTTTTTACTGATGATCGGTGCTCGTGCTTGTGTACTATGGTTAAAAGTTCAAACTCTGACTTTTAAGAAGCATCTACTTCTCGTAATGAAGAGTGTCTCTGAGATTGCTGTTTACAGTAGAAACGAGTTTCATGAGTCTGCCAGCATATGATATCTGGGGTTCGGGAATGTTTCGTGTTTATGGTATAGCATACAAGACTGCACCCTTGAGCTTGAGTTTGACATCTTTGACATATTCATTTGTTTAGTTGCTGTCAATTTTTTGGCTCATGGATGAACCGTAAGCAGTGGTCGAAATGGTAGCTGTTTTTTGCTACCATAGATTTACCTGATATTGCAAACAACTCCTCAGCATTAACGAACTAACACTATAAATATGTTAGCAACATTAATTGATGGTTCCGTTTGTTGCCATCTATTTTAATATCTTTTTGTTCAATTTAGCAACTAACTATTAATGAGGTGGATAGGCAGTATGTGGCAGTTCAAGGGAATCAGCAGATTCCTGTATTGAGTATTTGAGAACTAGGCCGGTGTTAAAGGCCAAGTGTGTGCAACCAAGTATTTATATTTGAATCCCCAAAATCAGTGCATATCACCAATCACTTAATTTCACTGTAGTTCAGATAAATTCCTAAGCCTAAAATATATTTTTCAAAAAAATTCATTTTCCCCATGTTTTTGATGATCGAACTTTTAGCTTTTGCACAACCACAACAAGTCATTACTACTTGACCATGTAGTTGCAGACAACATTTCTTGTGTTTTGCGTGTGACATTTGTGTATATACAGAATCTAGTTTTTTTTTCTTTCCAATCTAGATGTTCTAGATTTACATTCAATTTGTGCAGTTTCATCCTTATCTGTGATTAAATATACAAAGTTTATCAGACTGTCTTAATTTCTGCAGCCCCGAGTTGGTTATTGGGCGTTTTGAGCAAAGAGCACATGCAGTGGATGGTAGAGGAGTTGCAGAGTATCTTCGAGCTCTTGTTGTCACAAATACCTTGACAGATTATCTTCCAGATGAACTATCAGGGAAGGCTTCCAGTCTTCCTTCATTGGTAATTGATTGTTTCATTCATTATTTATCAGCACATTTAAGAAAATGAAATGTGGGAAAACTATTGGACTAGATGGTATTCTTATTAAAGTGTGGAAGTGCATAGGTGAAGCCAAGATTAAGTGGTTAATTAAACTTTTTGAAATAATTTTAAAAACAAAGAAAATGGCATTTGAATGGAAAATAGCTCTTTGATACTTTTTATGAACATATACAAAGCATTAATGTTGTACAGATGTGAATGCTTAGATGAATGAGTGGTAATATTATAGGGGATAAGTTAAAAAAAGATTTTATTAAGAATAGAGTAGGAGTTATACCAATTGAAGATAAGATTAAGAGGAAATTGGCTTAGGAAACCAAAATATGCACTTGTTAGGAGAGAAGAATTAATACAAGAAAATTTAAAACTAGGTTATGAATTAAATAGAAAATTTACATTTATGTAATTTAGCTAAAGATTTAACCATGTATAGAAGTACATGGAAAAAAAGGATTCATGTGGCTGACCATGGGATTTGTGTAGATTGTTATTTGTTTTGTTGTATTATTCTGTTTATTTTGTATGCAGCACCAAAGTAGAAATGCAAATTTGCTCCTTGTGTGCAATAACACAATGTTTCACACATAATATATGCAAAATGCAATCCATCATGAAAATTAAACATGTCACCTTGAACCTAGAGCAAATTACTTGTTCTCAAGATCCTTTTGTTTTTATTTTATTTTCTTTCCTTCAAAATCCCAATACTTAAGTTTAACACCAAAAGCATGGTGTTTACAAGATATTTGAAATTTTGAATGTAAATTGGCAAAGTTTATCTTTGTCATCAATCAATATTGTATTATGATGTTTTTGATCACTTGGATCTCGTCACTTTTTATTGTCTATGTGCATAATTATCTCAAGGTTTACTTCGATGTGCTATTCAGCTTGTTCTCATCTTCTTTATCACTTACTTCCGAAATACTGAGATATCTTCTCGAATTTTCAGTTAATAATTGGCTTCCTTTAAAGCAGGGACAATATAATTTTAACATTATATGATTGGAATATCAAAACTTTTTCGGTTGAAATAGAAACAGCCACGACTCAATCTTCTGACCGTAGTAATTTTTCTATTGGAGACAACTTTCTGTTTTTTTTACTCAGATTTCAAAGCATTTGTGGCTCATGTGAATGATAATATTCCTGGCAGTTAGCAATAGGTTACATGAGTTTGAATTTTGGTTTTACCAATGAAATTTATTTTATTTTGAGAATATTAATTCCCAAATTGTAATCCTTATGATATTTTCCTTGAGTATAGTTGCATGAATTGAAACAACGTGCATCAGGCAATATGGATGAGCGTTTTTTGAATCCAGGCTTAACTGAAAAGCAACCACTACATGTTGTGATGGTAATGAAAATATTCTATAAATTTTTATTGTCTATCACATCTTTTGATAGCACCTGCTCTTTTGTGTTTTATATTCAAATTTTCACTGTCATTTCATCAATTAGGTTGACCCCAAGACTTCAAATAAATTTTCAAGATTCATTCAGGAGCTCGTTGTTTGGGCCCTTCTTACTGTTGCTGCTGTACTTATTTGGTATTTAATTTCGTGATTGTCAGAGTTCTGCTATTGGCTATCATATACATATATCTTTGTAATAGTATTGTTCTTTTACTATTGTTAACTTAAATCACATTTTACTAAGGAAAATATTTCATAGAAGAGGTTATTTTATACATACTTACATTCTTTTTTGGCTGAGTAAATGTGTCTCGGTTAAGAAGAAGGTTCTCATTTGTTAAAAACAATTCAAATAAAAAAGCATTCAAAACAAAGAATATGAGAAAGATCGAAAACTGAATTATAATTGGAAGAATTTCATTGGGATTTAGCTATGATCATGGACATCAATAAAATTGAAAAAGTGATTGGGAACCTTGTTGCTGATTAATTTCTGTTGGTGTTTTTAGGATTATTGTTTTATGTGTGCTGTTGGGCAATACATGTTTGCATTGTAGAAATTATTGTCCAAAGACCACCCAAGGATAGTTTTGACTTGTTTACATTGAATAGTGTTATATCATGGTATTATTTAATAGTTTAGATTTTTTCCCTTCTTAAATAATATTGTGATTATGGCTCCTTGATTATAATTTTCCAGATAATTATGCCATTTTGAGCCTTTCACTTTGTGGCGTTATAGATTTATAGGCAAACTTCTTGGACAGATTGACTGCACCACACATTTATTGAACATCTTTTACTTTTTATTGCTTTAAGGATAATAGGTGCATCTGTGCTTCAAAAATATGTGGGTAGCTTGGGTGGTATTGGTCCTTCATCTGTTGGTCCAAGTGCAACATATGCTCCAAAAGATTTGAACAAAGAAATATTGCCAGAGAAGGTGACAATCATTTCAAATTATAAATGTTTCCATAGGCTTAAAGGACATGCATGGGCATGCCCTTCATGGACATATCATTCCTAATTTTTCAGCTTATAATAATTTTGTTTGTTTAGTTTTCAGTCAGTTTTTTCCCATTGTCAATGAAAATGCTCTTTGCATTGCAATTTGTGACTGGTATCTTTCCTTTTAATGAGAGACATAATATTTGAATAGTTGCCAACTTGCAATGGGATATTTTATTTTTTAGTTTCATGTTTAATTAGTGAACATTAAAACACATTTTTGTCTGTGGGAGTGAAACTCATTTATCTTTGTCCTCAAGCATTGGAAAGTATCTTTCAACTTATGTTTGTTTACTTCCACCATTTGTTATACTACCCTTTTCCTCTTCTCTCCCCACCTTTTTTTTAAAACACCTCGTGTGCTCCACAACATCTCCCTTTTTCTTCTTCTTTTTATTCTCTATTGTTTTCTTCCTTCCTCCCTAATGTTTGTATCTTTTTAAGGTGTGGTGGTAGATGAAGGTGATAGAGGCATGAGAAAGAGAGAGATTGACAAGTGAGAGAGGGATGTTGAAGGCAAAGACAGTACAACAGGTGCCTTGCAAAAACTAGTGTTCACAGTGAAGCGAATAGACACCTATGGCACGTGTGCGAGGGTAGAGATGCCAAAGAGTGTCATGCACTAGAGGAGAAGAGGTTGGTGGGAGAACCATTAAACTTTGTGAGGACAAGAGTGTGGTAGAGCAGTAGTCACTTGCGTGAGATGACACAGGGAGGAGTTGCCTCTTTTGCACACAATGTTTGAGCAATAGTCAAGTTGTCTCCTTTGTGTGCAGTGTTTGAACAGCAGTCAAGTCACTTCTTTTGTGCGCAGTGTTTGAGCAGCAGTTGCCTGTGCGAACTGCTTAAGGAGAACCATCTTCATAGATGGAAGTGGTAGACAACATGGGTTCCTGTATGCTAATGAAGAGTGCGTCTGAGCCAAAGAGATAGTGTGGATAGAGAGACCTAGATTAGGGAGGGGGGACGAAGATAGAGAAGGCAGCCATTAGGAGTGGTTGGTAGCCTTCAACATCTTGTTGACTCAATCTTTCTTCTGGTATTCCAAGCCTTCCAAAAATGGATCCTTAGACCAATAGCCCATTTTCCACCCAAAATATTAACTACAATAAGATATTAAATATTATGTCAATCATTATTCAAACATTTTAAATCATTCAATCATTATAAATTTGTTCATCATTAAAATCATCACATAACAATCTATTTTTCCTAACAAATAAGTGGTACAAAATAATGAGTGAAAACAGGGAACTGTCACTAACTTTGCAGCATTAACCATAGATAATTAAATACGTGGTTCGAAGTGATGTTGGAGGTCTCAATTAAAATAATCAAACTATTATCACTGCTCTTATTACTGGAATTCATCTGTGCTTATTAAAGAACTAGTTGATAGCCCATTGTTAACACTATTGATCAAAAATTACAACCATCTCATGGTTACCTGATAGGCTGATAAGTATGGTGACTTTTGGCATACTCAGTAGGGAACTGGACCACCATATTTTTTCTCTAGAAGGCACCATTGTTATGCGCCATGCACTCTTTTCATTGCTCACTAATTCCTGCGGATGCAATTTCCCATAGGGGTGGGCACAGTTTGGTTTGATTTGAAGCAAAATCAAAAATCAAACTATGTTGATTAGTTTGAATAATTTACAAACCAAACCGAACCATTTAACTTTGAAATCAGACTGAATTGAACCATTAAAAGTCAATTTGATTTGGTTTGTGGTTTAACCATTTTGTAAACCAATTAATGACTATATATTAATCTACATATTAAATATATATCATCGATAAAGTACAAATTATAATTTGCTCCTAATAAAATACAACAAAATGGTAAAAAGTACAACTATTTGTCTATAACCTTATAAAATAGTAGAAAAATATATAATTTTTCCAAAATGTATTTCATAACATGATAAAAAAATGCTTCTCATAAAAATCTTATGAAAAGGGAAAAATGGAGCATATTGTATTAGAATTTTTTAGTTTTTGATTTTTAAAGGTAACAAGTTATAATCTTATACTCTATCCCAGGCGTGGGCATATGAGCCTATCCAGCTGTCTAGCTGAACCAAGCTGAACTGTTTTTGATGGTTTAGTTAGATTTTTTAAAGTTTAGGATGCAGGTTATTTTATTTATATGTATGTCACACACACACATATACCAAAATGTTAAAAACGGTTCTGTTTGGTTTAGCCAATCGGTTTCAGTGGTTTGGATGCCTACCCTTAATTTTGCAAATGCACTACTATTAGACTTCCCAGTCGCTGCTAAAAAAATATTAGCCTTCTTAGTTGTTCTACGGTATGAGTGTGATTCCACTTTGTCAAAAATCTGATGTCTGAGAAGGTAATCATGAATTTCACTTGTATTGGTGGATCTTATAATGTTTAAAAAGATTGTTCCTTACCTTTTTCAAAACAATTATGAATTTCACTTATCATTATGAAAATGTTGCATGTTTTCTATCATGCAGAATGTCAAAACATTCAAGGATGTGAAAGGTTGTGATGATGCGAAACAAGAACTTGAGGAAGTTGTGGAATATCTTAGAAATCCTGCCAAATTTACTCGACTCGGTGGGAAGTTACCCAAGGTACACTTATGTTAAAAGCTTTTCTATTTTATATTTATGTAATCCCCTATTCTTGGTGTTATAAGCACATGTTTTATTCCTCTCTGCCCCTGCATAGTTATACCAAATTGCAGAATTAGAAAGCCTTAGCCTTTAAAACTGGGTAGTTGCCTTTCAAAAAATGTGTAAGAGAGAACAATAATATCAACACCCAAATATTATTGTTACTTTTATGAAATATTAATAAAATGCATTTATGTCTCTATAGATTTATTCTTAACTTATCAACAACTAAATCACGTTGAAGTATATACCAAAATAACATCTTAGTATCAAAATAAGCATCCATCAACATTATGTAGGATCAATAGTAATATATATATTATAAATGCATATTAGGATTATGGCATCTAAATGAGTTTAAATAATAAGATTTAAACTTTTAGCAAGCCAACTAAACAAGGAAAAATACAAGAGAACAATAATATCCCATACCTTTATCCTGACCAAACAAGATAATAAATATGAAACTAAGATAATCAATGTACAAATGTTACAAAAAATGATAGCCATGAAAAACTGCCTGGGTTCCTATCACAGATTCACAGCACCTAGGTGCTCTTCTTGAGAACAATGGTAGGTAGTGCTTATAGCTTCCACAATATGGATGCAATTGGTACTCATTTCTTTTTTATTTAGTCATATTTTTTCATTTTTATATATTGAAAAAACTAATTGTTGAGAATGGTAAAACTAGTGTAATGTTCCAACATTGAAAGATGGGTTATAGACCCTCACAAGTAAATAGACACTCAACCTAAGAATAAATAACTTCACTCTCCCTCAAGCTGGAACACATATATCATACATGCCTAGCTTGTTACAAAGATTTCCAAAAACACTCACACCTAGACCTTTAGTAAAAACATCAACTATTTGGTCTTCAAATCGAGTGAAGGGTGTAGAGATCACCCTTTTTGTGACATTGTCCTTGATAAAATGACAATTCACCTAAACATGTTTTGTTCTTTCGTGAAAAGTTGGATTACTTGCAATATATATAGCAGCTTGGTTGTCACAATGCATGGGCATAGGTAAATTCACCTCAACCTCAAGTTCTTGTAGTAAGGCTTTGAGCCAAATCAGCTCTGAAGTAGTTTGAGACATTGCCCTGTATTTGGCCTCAGTACTAGACTTGGAAATCACATTTTGTTTCTTACTACTCCATATAACCAAATTTCTTCCAAGGAAGGTGCAATATCTAGAAGTGAACTTTCTATCAATTTTGTCTCTAGCATAGCCAGCATCAAAGAAGTTCTCTACTCTCAAGTGTCAATGTTTCTTGTACAAAAGCCCTTTTCTAGGAGCGTTCTTGATGTGGGCCACTATTCTTAGAGCTCCTTGCCAATGGATCTCCTTGGGAGCATGCATAAACTAACTCAGTAGATTTATTGCATAGGATATATTCGGTCTTGTAATGGTTAAATATATAAGCTTTCCAACTAACTGTCTGTATCTTCTTGGATCATCAAAAGGAGTGGAGTCTTCATCCCATAAAGCATGATTTTGTTCTATTGGTGTAGTTTCTGGCTTGCACCCCTTAAAACCTGTTTCCTTTAACAAATTCAAGGCATATTTTCGTTGTGATAAGGATAGTCTCCCTCTAGAGTATGCAAACTCTACACCGAGGAAGTATCTAGGTGTTCCCATGTCCCTTGTCGCAAAGTTCCTTCTAAGAAACCTTTTGGTTTCTTCAATATCGTGATTCTTATCACTTGTTAGAAGTATATCATCAATATACACACCAAGAATGGTCACTCCACGAGAAGTTTTCTTGATAAATATACAGTGATCAACTCCACAATTGTCAAAACCACCACTCCACATAACACTGTAGAACTTCTCAAACCAAGCCTTAGGACTTTGCTTGAGGCCATAGATAGCTTTGTGAAGAAGGCATACCTTGGTCTTCCCCTGAGCAAAATAGCCTAGTAGTTGCGTTATGAACACCTGCTCCTCAAGGTCTCTATATAAAAAGGCATTCTTAACATCAAGTTGAATAAGTTGCCAAGAGTGATTGATTGCTATAGAAAGTAGCACACAAATAGAATCAAGATGAGCAACGGGAGAGAAAGTCTTTGAATAATCAATGCCATACTCCTGTGAGACGCCTTGAGCAACTAGGTGGGCTTTATACTTGTCTATAGTACCACCAGGTTTGCGTTTAATGGTGTAAACCCGTCTGCAAGAAATGATGTTCCTTTTTTAGGACAAGAGACAATATTCCAAGTGCCGCGAGAAACAAGAGTGCTCATTTCATCATCCATAACCGTCTTCCAATGGAAAATTTGAAGTGCCTCCTGAGGATCCTAGGGTATGCAATCGGTAGAAATGGACAAGACAAAGTTATGGAAGGTGGGATCAAAGGTGGCATAGGAAATAACTTGAGATAATGGATGTTGGGTACAAGAACGGGTGCCCTTTCGTAAGGCAATAGGAAGGTTAGTAGGAGATGGAGCGGTGGTGGTGGTGGACTCACAACTAGCGTCAGAAGAGGGCAATGGAGGTGTATTCGGAGTAAATGGGCGTGGTTGATGATGATATACCTGCAATGTGGGTTGATCGGTGTTGTCTTGTACAATGTCCTCTTCAGAAGCTGTGGCATGATCACTATTGTTTCCATCAATTTCGATAGGTCTTGTAAGGGAAACATGTAAAGGAAACTCATCTACAAAGTTCGAAAAGGATTGAGATTCAAAAAAGGTTACATCCATAGAAACATAGTATTTATGTGTGGTAGGATGATATAGACGATATCCTTGTTGAGTACGAGGATATCCAACAAACATGCACTTGATAGACCTAGGAGAGAGCTTATCAAGGCTAGGAGAGAGATCCTGAACAAATCCCACACACCCAAACACTCTAGGAGTGATAAGGAATAGCTCAGCATCGGGATACAAACAGTGAAGAGGAATGGCACCTCCTAAAGGAGAGGAGGGCATCCGGTTGATCAGAAAAATAGTTGTGAGAATTGCATCAGACCAGAGATACTTGGGGACTTTCATGTGCATCATGAGGGTGTGAGCTACATCTAAGATGTGACGATGTTTTCGTTCCATAACCCCATTCTGCTGAGAGGTGTGAGGGCAAGTGGTCTGATGGATAATGCATAAATTCAAGGGCATTGTCAGTTCGTAACATTTTGGGATAAATAGAAAATTGATTCTTTATTTCAAATAAAAAGGTTTGAAGTATATCAACAACACTTTGACGATCTTTCAATAGATAAACCCACGACACGTGAGAGAAATCATCAACAAACACTATGTAGTACTTATGACCCCAAACAGATTCAACATAACTAGGACCCCAAACATCACAATGAATAAGATCAAACATAATTTTTGATGGAGTAAGACGTAGGTGCTTGAAGGTTGCACGATGGTGCTTCTTAAGCTGACATAACTCATAATCAAAAGGCAAAACAGAAATCCAAGGAAGGGCTTGACAGAGCTTCTCCCAAGATGGATGACCTAAGTGATAATGCTACAAAATTGAGGAATCAGTACTTGACAAGCATACAACCAAGCTACGAGGAACATCATTGCAAACTAGAAGGTACACTGCATCAACTTGCTGTCTACACCCCAAACCAATCCTCCGACTCGTCTGCAAGTCCTGAAAGGTAACATGAAAAGGATAGAAGGTGACAAAGCATAGTAGTTGAACTGTAATAGTACTAATGGATAACAAATTAAATGAAAGTTCAGGTATATAAAGAACGTCATTGAGTCTTATATGAGAAGATGCCTGAACCTCTCCTTTACCAGAAACAAGACACGAACGACCATCAGCTATAGTGATAGTGGACATGTCGGTGAGTAAAGATAGGTGATCAAACAAGGAAAGGTACCTGAGATGTGGGAGGAGGCACCCAAATCTATGATCCAAGGATCGCTAGTAGAGGCAATCAAGGTGGTGCTAGCACTAGTACCTGGATGAGTCGAGGAGGTATGATCACTCATGGCAGTGGAACTTGCACCTTGTCCTTGTAAGAGATGATTGTAGTCTACTTGCGAGATGGTGATGGTAGGTCCAGACGAGGTAGCACCCCCACTGCTAGGTGAATCCATGTTGACCGTAGGCCGTAGCAAGAGGGGGCTTCAAATGAAGATATTTGTCCCAACACTTCTCTGAACAATGACCCAACTTACCACACCAATTGCATTTAGGACGTTATCTCTCTCCCTGCCCCCACCCTCCATGACCACACCCACAACCGCCCGAAGCAACCAAGGCAGACTGATCAGCAAGGAAAGGGGCAGAAGTCGTGGAATGAAGTGATATGTGCATGATCTTTGCAAATGTCTCATCAAGATTGGGCATAGGGTTAGCATCAAGCACCTAACCTCGAACCTGTGCAGCAAGCTTTGAAGTTAAACTGGCAAGATAAATGGTCACAACCAATTCCTCATGATAGTGGTTGAAGATGACAAGATCAATGGTAGGAGGCTGATACAAATTCAACTCATCCATTAGCCCCTTAAAAATATTCTAGTGGTCTTGGGGAAATTTTTCTCCTTACTTGAGGTGAAACAACTGCTCATACACTTGAAGTGTCTTGGAGATGTTCTTTTCAAATCCATATACTCGACGTAGATGATCCCAAATTTTCTTTGCTGGGCGCATTAAGGCGACACCATGAGCCACAGTAGGCTCCATATTGGATAGCATCCAAGAAACAATAGCAACATTGTCAGCAAACCAATCGGCATACCCAGGATTAGCAACATCAGGGGGTGGACGAAACAAATGATGATCGTGACGGTGGGCAATGACAATGGTCTCAAAGCTTTGAGCCCAAAGGAGATAGTTGAGACCATTCAACTTCTCAGAGACCCCAGGAAAGCTGCGGAGGAAAGGAAAACATCACTACGGACATGAGAGCCACCGTGCATCATAGATGAATAGGAATGACTACTGTCGTCGGAAGCCATGACAGTCGGAGGAAGAGGAGAACTTGGACGAGACTATTCAGAGAAGAGGAGGGCGGACGGGACTATCTACGCATAGAGGACCGGATAGGAACTATCTGTGCATCAGGAGGGCAACAGATGGAACTATCCGCACATCAGGAGGCTGCCATGGAGACGAGCCAGCAAGGATAGCATCGACGATAGAGGTGACGCTATCCTGTGTGGGAGAGAGAAGCACCGGTGTCGACAATAACGAAGGAGAGAAGCGGTGCTGAGAGGAGAAGAGGGAGGGAGGGAGGGACGGGAAGCGGCGGCGGGTGACGGAACCCTAGCTTGATACCATGTTGAGAATGGTAAAACTAGTGTAGCGTTCCAACATTGAAAGATGGGTTATATACCCTTACAAGTAAATAGACACTCAACCTAAGAATAAGTAACTTCACACTAATAATCTTGATTATTTATTATGAAATTTATGTACAATGTTCATGTAAACTTCCAAGGACAACTTTGGACAATGGTTGGTCACAAACCTATATAATGAAAACAAATCCAGTTCCCTGTATTTAATGCCAAATACATTGTGAACTCATATAAACAATGCTAATGGCAGGAGATGAAGTCATTGTGCTGGTATGTGAACCTCCCACACGGAGGAGTAAATATGACATATTTAGTAAAAAGAAGAATCCACAATGGAAAGAACCATGGGACCACCTTACCAGATTCCATAGACACTCTCCTCCTTGAACTATCTGATGTTGGGATGTTGGAGCAGTCTGTGGTTGATAATCTCCTTAGAAACATTATTGTTGATTTGCAACCCTAAACAAGGAAGACCAGAACTTGGTGCAGATCCAAAGCAAGTGTTGCAGTAGAAAATATTGGATCTAGGAAAAATGCTGATATACCTTTCAGTTTATCTCTATGTAGTTTAGTTCACAGGTGACCAGCTATAAGGTGAACTGATTGTATTTTACGAAGTGCATGGGAAAGTTTTTCCTCATGATCAACTTGAGTTGAGATAAAACTGCTAGCATAATGGAAAATGAGTAGTTCATTGTGTTAGAGGGTTTTTTATCTTCAACTTTTACATTAAAGACCATGGCATCAAACTAGGAAAATGACTGACATGTACTAAGTGTATGCATATACCAGTGTATATATCTAACAATTTCCTTCTCTCCTTGATTCAGGGAATTCTTTTGACTGGGGCCCCAGGCACAGGAAAAACTTTGCTTGCCAAGGTGATGTCATTCTTAATTCAGTGTTTCCCTTTTGAAAAGTACATTGTTTATTCTCAAATCAATAATGAAATAGAAAATTGTTCTTATCAAATTGGAATGGGTATTGTCTTAACTATTTTCATAAATTCTCTTAACATATTGGTTCTTATTTTGAAATGTTCAATATCCCTTTCCTTTTATTACAGGGATTAGGAAAAGCACTTGCAATATTCTTTGCTTATTGCTTTCCTTATCTGTTTTTGCTCATTCTTCTTTGATAACTGAGACATATTATAGGCTATTGCTGGAGAAGCTGGGGTGCCCTTCTTCTACCGAGCTGGATCTGAGTTTGAAGAAATGTGAGTTACTTTTGTCATTAACATAGTGATCATGTTTTTTCTTATATGCTGTTTTTCTGTGGTTCTCATAATTCTGTATTGGGATAAATGTTTTGAAGTGAATTTTGTAACCGCAAAAGAGATTGTTGAGATATTACTGGCATTTCATCAAATTCATGTTTATGAATTCTTGAAATACTTAGTTGGCTTTTAATTTTGTAGACTATCAGCTTTTATAAAAAATCTGTTAATAAGTGATCTATGTAATGATAATTCTTGACTTTGCAAGTTTTGCAACTTAGATACAAGGCTCCAAATCAGTCACTTCCACCTCTGTTCAGTTAAAGGAATCTTCCTCATTATTGGGTGGGAGCCTCATGATGTGTCTTCCCTTAATTATTAATTCAACAAACAGAGTTTTAACTGTGTGGTTGAATTTCAATTAAAGTATGTATTAACTTTTGCAGGTTCGTGGGAGTTGGAGCTCGTCGTGTGAGGTCATTGTTTCAAGCTGCTAAAAAAAAGGTTTGTATAATATCTAGGTATTGTTCATTTGTTTTGATGTTTAAGATGATTGCTAGTATTGTGTTGAAGGAAAAACCATGCTAGTATCCTAGGGAAAAATTATCTTAAAATTAATTTTTTTTATTGTTTCTAGAAATCTTGAATGGATTAGCTTTCTTTCTTAATATAGTATGTGCTCTTTGTCAGGATCAACATGTCTGAATTTCCATTCTTTTTGCTCTTTGATTATGGCTGAATTTTTGTTCCTTTTTTTAGCATTCTAAAGAACGGAAAAAATGGCCATTATATGGTTATGTTAGCCAATTTCAACATAATTTGTTTTGTTGAAACACCTGTTAAACCAATTAAGTGGAAAGAACGGGAACTTAGCAACAGTTGCACGTTTTTTTTTTCAGTCTGTATAATATCCGTTTTCTGTTTTTTTGGGACATTGCATTTTTAGTTTTTAGATCCCACATGTATAATTTTTAGTTTTTAGTTTTTAGATCCCACATGTCCGTGCTAAATAATTTTTGTTATGGAGTGCTGATGATATATATATGATGCAAGAAGTAAAACGTACTGTATTTTTGAAACATATTGGTCAGAACATGTTAATAAATGTTGGAAAACATGCATGAAATACACAATATACTGCCAGTGGATATGCAAGGTATGAATATGAACTGCATGTTACACTTTTTTTTGTTCAATCTGTATGACATCCGTTTTCTGTTTATTTGGAACATTGGATTTTCGTTTGTTGACCCCACTTGCTGGGAATCTGTGGTTAAGGGATTAATTCTTGTTTTATTGCCCTTGCTAAATCCATTGTTGTCATGGGGCACCACTGTTATATAAATGATGCAAGAAGTAAAACATGCTGTATTTTTGAAACATATTGGCCAGAACAGGTTAATAAATGTTGGGAAACATGCATAAAATACACAAAATACTACCACGGATACACATAAAAATTACGAATTGGAACTACTTGACTTGTATTAAAGGGCCCTTTGCATGAATGTGCTCGCTAGTTTGACTGGGAGGAATGTCTTCTGTATTAATCCACTTTAGCCAAATAATTACTTAATCCGTGGGAGACTTCTAGCAAATCAACAACCAGAATCTGAAGGATGTACTTCATTCATCTGTTTCTTGATTAACTTGATCAATTAATTTTACAAAAGGTTACGGTTTCTAATGACAGGCTAGAATACAATTATACAGCTTATATAGTGATAGGTTTCTAAAGAGGTCTGGTTCAACATGTAAAGAATCCGAAATCTGAAGTTATTTTACAGTATCTTAGTCATCTAAAAACTTGGACAACCAAGAAAAAGCCTGCATTTGCACAATACCCTTTTCCTCTAGAGCAAAAGATCAAAACTTAGATGATAAGCACAACTGGAGTTTAGGTATATTTTATATTGAGTAAAGTTCTGGCAAGACTTGACCTTAAGCTAAATGAAGCCACCCACTTTTTTGTAGGAAACTGCATTGTTTTGATTCATCCACTACTGAGGTAATAAATTCTGTAGATTATTAAAAAAATTAGTGAAAATGAAACAATTTTCTGGACAAATATTTGGATATTAGTTGATTGTCTTACAAGAAATTTGTCTATATTTCATAATTACATCTTAATGTATGAATATTGGTATAGCTTATATTTTAAGTTCCTAAAAACACAAGTAATTCTTCCAACTGTTATTTTATATGTGCTGTCTATGTTGCCATTACTGTTCATCCAGATTCCTTGGTTCCTCAACCATTTTCTCATTATATATTATTGTTGTGTTTGATGGAAATTGGTTGGAATGGAATTGAACTTTGATTGTAATGGGATGGAATAGAATAACTATATTCCATACTTATATGTACTACATTGAGTAGAATCAATATTCCTTTACATTTTATTATTTGGTGGTGCATAAGGAGTACAATTTGTTATGAAATACGATTTATCAATACAAATATTATTGCGATGTGATTTTTTTAAACACTCAAGTTCATTTTTTCCCACCACTTGATATATTAGTCAAGTAATTGTTTCAACAAAAATATCATCAGAGCTTTTTTCCCCAGCCAATATCATGACAAAGCAAGATGTAAATTATCATCATTTATGAATGGAAATAATCATATAACCGATAAACCAAAATAATCTCTTTTCATTACTCTAAACAATTACAAACCGTTCATATGTACTTTGTCCTATTCCTTCATTTGGTAGCTTCCTCCACCAACCATTAGTGGCACCACAGCATCACGTTGCTCAATCTGCCTCCCTCACCTCTTTCTTTTTCTTTCACTTAGCTAAAGCACATTAAAGGCCGCCCAAAAAATTCACCCATTTGTCACTAATAAAAACTCTGCCTGTAGAAGGTATTCTTACACAATCAGTCTCGAGCTTAAGTGAAGGAAGATTACCATTATGTAATCAACCAGCTGTGAAACACGACAATCCATTATGAGCATAAATCATAGAGATGAATTGTTGGGGTGTGACTTTCTTAGCAATGTGTTGCCTATTTCTCATCCAACAACTATTAAGCTAAATCTATTGAATGTTACAGTGTAGATGCACAAGTGATGTGCATGATGGAGATGTATAGAGTGAAGGGTGGAAATGCATATCAAATGCACGGTGAGGACTGGGGTTTATGCATTGGCCAGTTTTGTACACGGATAAGGGCTGCAGAGAGAGGACTGCTGTGTGGATGCCTGGATGGCAAGATTGCTGCAGATGGTGAGGGCTGCATCAAGACTTGTTTGTGAAAAATTGAGAGTTTTTTCTTTTTGGCTGAGGGATGGAATTGAATGAAATTCCTTAACTTTACGGACAATCAAATTTCCATTCTAGGAGAGAATTTCATTGCTGTTGGAATGATTATTCTAGCCTATTATGTACCAAATATTGGAATTATCCATTCCTTCTTTGATTCCCTTGCACCTTATGCAACATAGGTTCTTAAGATAGAAGCATTGCTACCAATCTTAATATTGTATTATATGTGCTTTCTATATTGCTCTTTATTATGCTTAATCTTGATTCCTTGAATCTCTAAAGCCTTTTTTAGAAAAATTATTTCCTAAATCTACATCTAGGAATCCTATCTGGCATTGAACAGTTTGTCTATTGCTCATCATAAATATGATTCTGTAGTTTTGCCACAACATTAAAAGGTACCATTGCTTCACATACTATTGTTTTGGCAGGCACCTTGCATCATTTTTATTGATGAGATAGATGCTGTTGGATCGACAAGAAAGCAGTGGGAAGGTCATACGAAGAAAACGTTGCATCAGCTACTAGTTGAAATGGATGGTTTTGAGCAGAATGAGGTGCACATTGATTATTGTTTCTTTATGTAATATAGGTGCTTCCGTACAGGAAAAAATATGCTTTCTGGGCACAGGAAATATATTTCCCATATTTGTAATCTCAATCCACCTAATACAAGAATGGTTTTCCATTTGGTGCAGCAATGGCTGAATTGCGTGTGATTCTTTAATTCTTGATTTTTCTGATGTTGTCATCTAGGGTATAATATTAATGGCTGCTACAAACCTACCAGATATCCTCGATCCTGCACTCACAAGGCCTGGTAGATTTGACAGACATGTATGTTCCTTAAAAGTATTTTTTTCCTCTTTTTTTACATGGATAGTGTTATTGTAATTTTTTCTTTTGATTATAGTAAAGTGCATATCTATTCTTAATATGCTTGAAATTGTAGGGAACACTTTGCACAACAATTGAGGTGCATGCAAATGATGCAGAATTGTTGGTCGTGATTTTATTTGCATGAGCAAGTATTTGATTGTGTTGAGAATCCACAAGTATATTAGGAGATTGATGTTAATATAATAAGTTTCTCAACCATCTCCAATGCATGGTTGTTGGTACCAGTGCTTTTGCAACAACATCTCGTTGAAATACACTTGACATTTGTCAGTTTTAGCTTGTTCTTTGATATGTTGGCAGGATGCTATTGGTCATGCATATTCATGTGCTGTGTCAAGAATTGTGTTCCATTTTGTGATTGTTTTCTCAAGGTTGCAAAGACTTTTTTTGATATAGTCATTATGAGCTTAAATTGCTAAAACTTCTTGTCCTTTCAGATAGTTGTTCCAAATCCTGATGTACGAGGTAGACAAGAGATACTGGAGCTTTATTTGCAAGACAAACCATTGGCTGATGATGTAGATGTCAAGGCAATTGCTCGTGGAACGCCTGGATTCAATGGTGCAGGTATGTGCTGGGGTTAAACTATTTATAGCATTCAAGTTACAAGTTCATCTTCCATTCCTGCTGCTGATCACCAATTTGTGGGTTAGATGATTGACGTCTGTGTGAAAGCTATATTCATAATTCTTCTTGTTCTCAATTGTGATAATCATGTGACTTAGTTTTATGCTCTCTTTTTGATAGATCTGGCAAATCTTGTCAATACTGCTGCCATCAAGGCTGCGGTAGATGGCCATGAAAAATTAACAGCAACGGAGTTGGAATATGCAAAAGACAGAATAATAATGGGCACAGAGCGGAAAACCATGTATATAACAGAGGAGTCTAAAAAGGTATTGCTATAGTGTTCTGTGAAATATTGATTGAATTATATCTATCATACAACTGTTTCGAGAAATAAAACTCTAATTCTAAAATGCTTGCATTTTCCTTGTAGCTGACTGCATACCATGAGAGTGGCCATGCTATTATAGCTTTCAATACTGATGGTGCTCACCCTATTCATAAAGCTACCATTTTGCCTAGAGGATCTGCTTTAGGAATGGTAACTCAGCTTCCTACCCAAGATGAGACATCTATAAGCAAGCGACAACTATTAGCACGTCTTGATGTTTGCATGGGTGGAAGAGTTGCCGAGGAACTAATATTTGGCATGGAACATGTTACTACTGGTGCAAGTAGTGATCTTCACAAGGCCACAGAGCTTGCTCGGTACATGGTATGATTACGATCTCCTGGTTACCTGTTATGGTATTTGTGACTTTTGACAGTTCAAATTTCAAATATTTTTATGATTAGGTGTCAACTTGTGGAATGAGCGAGGTAATTGGTCCAATATACATCAAAGAGCGACCAAGTTCAGAGATGCAATCAAGGATTGATGCAGAGGTACATATTATATAATTCCAAATTTGTAAATCCTAAAGTGTCTGTGATTTTACATTTTTGTTTTTAACTGCTGAAGGTGGTTAAACTATTGAGGGAACCCTATGACCGAGTCAGGAGACTTCTGAAGAGGGTAAGCTTAATCCATTGATTCCTTAATCTTAAGATTATCATTTCATGCATGGTTGCATTTGCATGCATGTCCAAGTAATGCATTTCTTTTCCAAGTTCCATGTTCCAACACCCCTCTTTAGAAAAAATTCCCAATTCCCTCCTGTAATCAATTGGGTTCCATACCTCTATTTTTAAAAACATTTTTATCCTATTCACCACTGCAAAATTGGTGTGAAAAAATCTAAATCAGCTTCAAGGTTTGAAGTATTACAACATGCATGACAAATAAATTATCATCGTTTCACAGAAAAAAAAAACCTTACTTCACAGACTCTCCAAAAGTCAAGGATTTTGAACTATTTGCAAAACATCCATCCTAGGAGAACATCATTATAATACAACATTACATTATATTATAATTTCTGTATACATAAAATTCTATGATTCTCCTACTCTTTCTCCTTCATTTCTGACCATCTTCTGTTCATGGCAGCATGAAAATGCCTTGCATGCCCTAGCAAATGCTTTGCTTGAATACGAAACTCTCAGTGCCAACGATGTGCAGCGAATCCTCAATCCTTTAGTGGAAATTGAGCCTTCCGAACAGCAGCAGCAGGAATTTGCCCTGACTTGACAACTATTTTTGTTTTAGTTTTGTCTATCTTAAAGCTGTACAGTCATTTATTTCTCAGTGAATAACAGCTTATTATTTATCACGTTTCTTTTTTTCTTGGCGTGCAATCCTATCTTAAAACTGCTTGTTCAATTTACCTGTAAAAATATTATAGTGGTTGAGATTAAATCCTAACCGTCATTGCTGATGTTTACAATACTTTTTGCAGTAGGCATCAATATTTACACTTTTACCTTATTAAAACAATAAAATATGCCTAAAGAATTATGTTTTCTTTTATTTCAGGGTATTTTCCTTTTCTAACTATCTTTTCTCCTGCAGTGAAGATCACAGGTCATTTACCACTGTTGGATGTCGACTGCACAAATGCTTCTTTGATGGAAATTCAATTCTCACCCATTTCATTTTTTACCATTTCTTACACACAAAAATGCTCTTTTGGTGGGAATTCAATTCTCATTAATTTCATTTTTTACCATTTCTTATCAATTCTCAATGCTAAAACCTCCTTGCATCTCTTTTGATAGGTTGGTTTTTTGTTTCATGATGTTATCATTTTGTCTAGTGATATCGTTGATGTTGATAACTAGAATTTTCTCTAGTGATTTTTTGTTTTTTCTTCTTTTTCCACCTGTTACCTACTTTTGTAATCTGTTCTTTTTCTATACCTTAAGCGTAGATCATGTTCTTCTACTGTCGTTTGACAGTAGAATTGCTTTTTATTTATTTAACCTATGCTCTCATCTTTTAAAAAGAACAATTAAGGCTTTTGCTAGACATGGGTAGAGAAGTATTTATAACAAGAAGTAATGATATGAAATGATAGAACATAATAAATTAAATTTTTTGTATTTTTTATCATTTTAAAAAGTACAAACCTCTAAGATTGTATTTGTTTACCTCCATTTTTAACTTTTAATACTACTAAGAATAATCTTATATTGATAAATGTGAAAAATAAATTGATTTTGATATTATATTTAAATTTTATTTTAAAATTAATTGACTAAAAGTGATATGATTTTTTATATATGAAATTTAATTTATTTTTTACGTTTATCAATGTAGGATTATTCCAACATGTGGTTTAT
This sequence comes from Amphibolis antarctica, assembly GCA_024699675.1. NCBI lineage: Eukaryota > Viridiplantae > Streptophyta > Magnoliopsida > Alismatales > Cymodoceaceae > Amphibolis > Amphibolis antarctica. The sequence continues at coordinate 31,388 of JAMKPZ010002931.1, forward strand.
TTTGTCTATTAGTGTGAAGTGAATGTGTGAATTCACTTGATATTATATTAAAAAATTTTCTTAAAATCATTTTGCCTACGAGTAAAAGAATCATTTATATATTAAATTTAATTTATTTTTTATATTTATCAATGTAACATTTTTCTAACATCAAGAAAAGTTGAAGTTGAAATTAAATATATCAATTTTAGTACAAGTAGTTGAAGTTAACTTCAAAAATTATTCATTATAATTATATTTTAAAGTTAAAGAGTAGAAATCAATTTTAAACAAAAAATATAGTATATTTCGAGATAATTTCTTTCTTTCAATTTCAAAGGTTAACGTTAGAGTTGATTTTGTAAATAAAATTGAAATTATATAGTAATTTAGATAATAAAAATTTATACGTTAAATTTTATATAATAATAATGATATTAAAAATAATTTTAAAAATTAAAATAAACTAAAAACAAACCGAATCAATTTCTCTGACATCCACTTCTTACAAACTTCTCTTCTGAATCAACTCTTCCATCCTTAGAAGTTGATATCTATTTGATATTGCGAAAACCAAATAAATCCACGATACTTATTTGAAAATTATTACTTTAAGATGATTTTCTTACATTTATGTAATTTCAAACTTAAGATTATAAGATTAATAAAATATTTTTTAACTAGTAAAATATCACTTTAACAACCTTTGGTTAACCTTAACCAGCAAGAACCTCCCAAATCAAATCCGGATCGTAGGATGGGATTCTCTCAAGCGAGCATCCACCGTCCATCTCCGACACCTCTCCGCCGTAGTTCACGATGCACACCTCCGAAACCGAGCACGACCCCTCCTCCTCCCCTTCATCACCACCACCACTGCCGCCGCCGTCATCGCCGCCACTTCTCTTTCTCTTCTTCCTCCCTTTCTCCCTGCCGAGCTTCTGCCATATGGCCCGGATCTTCGCGTCCACGGCCGCCGTCAACACCCCACCCCCACCACCCCCGTTCAACTCCGGAAAGTTCAGCCTCGCGTACTCCCCGCGCAGCGTGTACGCTGCCCTGTCGTAAGCCAAGGCTGCGGACTCGGCGGAGTCGTACGTGCCGAGCCACACCCGCATTCTGTTCTGCGGCAGCCTGATCTCCGCTACCCACCTCCCCCATTGCCGCTGTCGGACTCCCCGGTAGGTCTTCACCCTCTGTGCCGCGGCGGCTTTCAGCAGGAGGTGGTGGTAGTGGTCGTCGAAGGTGGACTCCGGGCGGAGCCGTTCGAGGATGAGCTTGGTCTGTTGGAGGTAGACGGAGGAGCCCAGAGATGGGCTGCGGATGCTGGACGGAGCTGGTGGTGGGAGGTGGGGGAGGACGAAGCCCTGGCGGCTGTCGTCGTCCGGCTGGAGGAGCTCCGGCGAGGCCGTGACCCTTTTGCTCCCCATCCTCCGCGTTGGTCGGAAAAGACTGAACGTCGCTTGCATGAATGAAAGCAGCGCTAATGCTCGGATTTATAAAGTTGAAGTACGAGGCCTCATTTATTTTCTTAAACTTTTATTTATTATCGTTATTATTTAAACTTTTATATATAAATTTTATCTTATAATTTACTATATAATTCTACCAATAAAATTATCTTTAACTTTGACTCTACGTAATTATTAAAACTAAAGTTAAATAAACAAACGAGGCTTTAGTTGTTAACGTTAAAGTGAAAATTAAAATTTTACCAATTTTTCTAAAATGCATAAACGTCAAAAAAAATTTAAAATTTTTATTTTCCAAGATTTTCAATATGCACGAGATTTGTGTTTCTTGAAAACCTTAAAAAGGAAAAATGTTAAAATAATTTTTGAATTTTCGGACATTAATTCATCTCGAAATTGTGAAAAAATTTAAAATTTTTTGTCATTATATATAGATTTTGTTTACTATTTTTTACCTATCGAGTTAGAAAAATTCTTACATGAAAATTTCATCACTGTACACTTCTTTGACTTCAGTGCATCTAATTTAACCTCTTTTGACTATTGTTAACTTATAATTATATAAAAAATATAGAATTATATTTAAAATATTAAAATATTAAATATTTATAAATTTTATTTAAATTATTTTTAAAATTTTTATTCTATTCCTTAATTTTCCTTTTTTTTTTCATTTCCTGGAGTTTTGTTTTTTATATTTCCAATATACGTAAACAGACCGAAATTTAAATTTGAGAGTTTACGGTTTAAAGAGTTTCACACAACCATTAGACTATCACTTCATTAGTTCGTTAAATTTTTTTTATGAATTTATTTTATAAATTTTTGATAAAATTAAATATAATTAATCTTAACTTTTAACTATTGAAATAATATCTTAGTAACTAAAAGGTCTTTTACTAATCTTACAACATTGAGTTCAAAATTTCACAAATGCAATAAAATTATTTTAAAAGTAATAATTTCAAAAAATATATATATATAATCTTTGACATTATTGAGCATAATTTATATTTATAAAAATATTTATTTATTTTAAATATCATTTTTGACATGGATAAATTTTAAATTAATATATTTATATCGTAAAATAAATAATTACAATATATTTAAGCGTAAGTGCTTGTTTGACTCTGCGTTAGTTTGATTGGAACATGTGGTATTATATTTTTAAATCTTTATTTTAGCATCTTGTTACTAGTTTTTTTTTAAAAAATTATTAGCAAAATAAAATTTTAAATATTAAATAATGAAATACTGTTAATAAAAATGGTTAAAAATATTGAAAAGACACAATTTTCGTTTATTTTTTTAACTTTTTTTTCAACTCTAACTTTATATAAACTCTTACGTATTATCGTAATCACATAAATATCTATATACAAATTTTTATCTTATCATTTACTATACAACTCTAACATCATTTGTAAAATTATTTCAATTTCAACCGTCTATGGTTATTAAAATTAAAGTTAGAGTTAAAGTTGGATAAACAAATGAGTATGATATCTTTGAGATAATTTTATTTTATTGAAATTTTGAATGTAAGGTTGTAAGATTAATTCAATTATTTAGATATTATTTTAGTAATGTATGAATTTTTTAATTTTTTGACAATTAAATTTAAAATAATGAATCTTCAATAAAAATCTGCAACTGAAAACCTTAAAAAAAATCTGTTACAGTAATTAATTTAAATTTAAATTAAAAATTTATCTTAACAAAATAATTTTTTGATAATTAAATTTTAAAATTAATCTTCAACAATTATTTTTTTATAATTAAATTAAAAATTTTATCTTCAACAAAAATCTACAGTACAAATAAATACTAAAAAATTCAAAAAAAATCTAATTACAACTCAAACTTCAACTCTACTACAGTACTCACTTCAACCTTAACCGAAAAAAATTGCAAACAGACGTTACCTTTTTTTTTTTTTCAAAAAAAGCATTTCTTTTAAGACATTAATAAGACATATCTCGGTACGTACTTACCACACCATTACGCGTAAATGTCTGCAACAGCCCTCGAACTGTTTGTTGAATTGTTGTAATGTCAAAGAGAAGCTTTTGGGCTGACAATTAGGACGACGGCGATGGCGACGGCGGCGACATGTGTACGCGTGGCTCCACGTCGAGAAAAGGAACTCGTACGGCATTCGCTCGACGGACGATCCAAATCCAAACAAAGTTCTAAACTATCGTCATCAGATTAAAAAACAACAGCACAGCAGAGCCACCCATAAGCTTGGCGTTGCGTACGAGCCAAGGCGTTGCCGAAACTCGCAACCCTAAAACCCACAAGTCAAACGGAGGCGTACGAATCAACGAAGGCGGCCGTGCCATAGACCGGAGACGTACCTGGCTGTTTAGCAATCATCGTGCACCGGAGCAGAAGCCCATTCCTCCTGCACCTTCCCCGTCCATCCCCTCCCCATCCCGCCCTTCGATCTTCACCGACGGCCGACCACCACTGCGTCGCTTCGGCGCCGTACTTCCTCATCGTGGAGTTAATAACAGCACTTCCCTTTCGAGAGGCGGTGGTGCATTTAAAACGGAAATATGGACGGCCTTTGAAGGCAAACGCCACATGCTATGCACGTGTTTGAGTGGGCATCCTGGTGCGTTGGATTGAGTTGAATTTTATATTTTTTTTAAAATTACAGGTAAAAAAGTTACGATAGTTTTTTTTTGAAAGTTGTAATAAATAATAAATAAAATAAGTAAAATGATAATGTATTGTATTTATTATAATAATACAATGATAATATTTTTTCGTAATGAATAATTAATAAAATATGTAATAGAATAATTAATAATATTTATTATATTAATGTAATGATGATATTTTTTAAAGTTGTGATGATAGTGTTTTAATAAAGGTTGATAAATAGTAAAAAATATAAAAGTTATTTGGTAAATAATATTACAGAGCATTGTGGTGTATAGTAAAAAACGTAGTTACATAGTGATAAACGCCTACACAAACAAAACCTTAACCTCTAGTTTTTATTTGATTTTCGTAGGTTTCGTTTATTTTTAGTTTCTTTTAATTTTTAAAGTTACTTTTAACGTTATTATTACTGTGATTTTAATATATAAACTTTTATTACCTAAGTTACTATGTAATTCTAATTTTATCTGTGAAAATAATTTCAACTTTAACTTTTGAAGTTGAAAAAAGTTATTCTTAGATGCTAGTAGATGACGAAGATCAGTACACCAATTTATATAAATGGAAGTGATATTTTAATGGTTAAATTTTTTATTATTAGAATTGTATAATTTTCAGTTTAAAACTTTACGTAATATTATTTTATTATAATAACTGTAAACAAAATTTGTCATCTATTAATAATTACTCGTACTTACAGTGTATCTAAATGGTACAATTTTTTTAAGTTCAAGATTATATTTTTTTTAAAAAAATATTACTTTTAAGATAATTTTACGATATCAGTGAAATTTCAAATTTGAAATCACAAGTACAATAAGAAGTCTCTTGACCATTGAGATATCACTTTAATAGTTCAATTCAAAATTATATTAAAAAAATAAAACTTCCATTATATCTGTGTAATTGAAGTAAAGTCCAAAACATAAACAGAAGGCATTGTCACAAAAATCAAATAGGAATGCAAAAGGAGAGCTAAGGTTTTAATAAAAAAGAGAGACAAAGGAGCGGCCTAGTGTCAAGGAAAATCATCCAACAAGTTAATAGCAACAATGTTAAGAGAAATAGTATCAAAAATGTTGATAGCAGTAAAAGAATAAGCAAATTGTCTGTTCTAAGTGAAAATAACCTTATTCATAATATCTGCGCTTGCACTTGTAAGCGTTTCTAACTAGAAGATGTTAAGTAAATCTTTTTGAATATCAATGTGATATTAAAAGAAGTGCAATTGTGAAAAATAAAATTACGATGAATATGTCCAAAAAAAAGAAGAAGAAATAACCAAAGTGCACTAGGAAGAAGATTAAAGAAAAGAAACTTTCTTTGCCACATATCTTATATCATTTTTTTCTTTTTGTTAAATGGTATAAAAAGTTTATTTCACTTGAGTTTGAATTTTAAATATGATTAATAAAACATAACAAAAAAAAAAATCAATGGTACTTGAAGAGAGTGTTATCTTAAAATCAATTAATCAGAAGAAAATGAGATTATTATAATATACATGTTAGATTTGATCATATATATAATATTTTTTTATACTTCTTTTTTTATCTTTTAGCTTATAATTAACTTATAATGCATAAACCTACTCTGATACCATAATGAAATTTTATTTTAAAATCAAGTAATAGTAAGAATTATATTAATAGTAATAAAATGAGTTCAAGTATAATCATATTATTTACAAATCTTTGATATTATATTTTTAATAACATGTAATAGTAATGGGTTCCAATGCAACATGATGTGATTGATTGGTATGATACTGGTAGATATAAACAAATATGTGAGGTTTAATTGAGAATTTTAATTACCATATGATACCTTAATGAGTGTGTCATAAACCAAAGGTTGGAACTTATTTCCTTTACCACTCTTCAACCACACCCATATGATGATGATGATGAATAAACCAACAATGGTAATCAATGAAAATCAAAAACATTCTATGTAATATCCACAGAAAACCACTAAAAAAAAAACTATCTGTTATTATAAAAAAGTGTTTTTTCTTCTAGAATTTAAATATTTTTAAATTCATATAATCCATGTATTTAAATAAATAACTAATATTCAAGGATTTTGGTAAACAAAATTTATGATACCTTCAAGAATATTGCAAACTTTCCTACAAAATTATTAGTTGGTCATTTTCACTGAATTTTGAATATATAAGTAAATTACAGATTTTTCAAATATAACAACAATATTTTTCTACTATTTAAAGGGCCACAAAATCTTTGAAAATTCAAAAAAAGAAAAAACCATTACAAAGAAAAATTCAAATGCTGCTAAGGAGAAGAGGACCATTTCAGAAATTTTCTACTTCTTCGACAGAAAGGAAATGAAAAAGGTGGGGATTAGAGTTACATGTACTTTTATCATTGATATTGATAATAAATGCATCATATATTATTATTGGCTTTTTAAAAATACATTTATACTATTTATGTCTATTTTTTATGCAATTTTATCATTAACAAGACATTAATTAATAAACCAAAGGTATAAGCACCTCTACTTGAAGTGCTACATTCTTTTAATGAATTTTGTTAGAAGCGCCTCTACTTGTTTGCTAGATTGGTGAAGGTAGACAGAGGGTAGGATGGAAAATTCATTTTACTGCTCATTTGCTGTATATAAATTAACATCACATTAATTAATACTTAGAGTGTATTTGTTTAGAAGAATCAAACCTTAAATTCTAAATCCTAACTCTTAATTTTAGACGTTGTTTGGAATGGTTTCAAAGAGAAATCAAACAAACACATATGATCTTTATATTGTAACAACTTTTAGCTCCTACTACAACTACTTCTCGATCATAAGTATAAATTTTTGAGAGACAAGTAGCAAATGATGGAATGCTATTTTATACTCCTATGGAAAAGATGAAAAAACACACTCTTAGTACTTGTGTATGTATTTTTATTTTGTTTGTTAATTTAAAATGCAAAATGTGAAATGTGTAATATAATATTGTAATGTCATATTACTTTACAAACTCTCGTATACAAATTTTTATCTTACAATTTACTATGCAGTTTTAATACTATTTGTAAAATTATTTTCAACTTTAACTTTATATAGTTATTAAAACTAGAAAACCTTGTTACTAAATGAAATCAAAAGTTTGGTCAAATGATGATTTCTATTCTTGTGATAGTTTTAATGTTCATATTTGCAGTGTTGGCTACCATTTTTTGATCTTAGCTTTTAAGATTTCCCACAATGAGAAAAATTTGGATTCTCCATTATTTTTTAGTTCAATCTAGTAATCTGTGAATATTTCTCTAGGAAATGCTACAAAATATTTTGGTAAAGAGTAATTTTAAGCATGCATATACTTTTGAATATTGACATTAGTCTAGTATTAAGACTAGCTTTAAAACTTTGTGTAGTCATAAGGTTCCATCATGAAGTTATATTTTTTATCAACAAATAATGGCTGGATTTTGATAGGTACCTTTGTATTCTTGTCTATAGATATTATAGATGTATTTGATAATGAGGTGTTCTAGTTTCGAATACTATAGAGAGTTGAGAGTTAAGTTCTGTTATCAATTGGTGTTGAATTCTACAGTGAATTGTGAAAAAAAAACTTATATATAAAAGTTTGTGCAATAATAATGATGTATAAGAATATTTATGAAATTAGAATTAGAGTTGAAATATCGTTACCAAATGAAGAGATCCTTTTCTTTATACTTTTGAATTTTTAAGTGTTAAAGTTTAACTTAAAACTAATTGACAATAAGTGGGTAGTTCACTGAAATATTAAATCATGGTCTTTTGCATTTTTATCAATGTAGAACTATTGTCCAACGTTCCACTACACTTGTGGCAATGCAAGGAATCACTCTTATTGGATAGAATTTATTTCCCACTATTTTCTTTTCCATCAATTCCAAAGGTACAAGTCCCCTTGAATCTATCTAGCATTTGTAGCAAAAAATACTATAGTTTAAGTTTATAGCTTATACAAGTTAGATTGGATGGAAATAACATCTTGAAAGGGAGGAAAATGGATGAGATGGCTAGGAGGAACAAGAGGGTGTGTGATGAAGTGGAGTGAGAGCAAATGTGTTGGAATCCTTTCCCCACATATTCATAATTGCAATTTCTATAACAAATTTTTTGGTTTCGTTTGGAAATAGGGAACTTTAACTCTAATAACTGTGAAGAGTTGAAATTGAGAGTAGTTTTCTAAATGGTATTAAAGTTGTATAGTAAATTGTGATGTGAAAGTTTATGTATTGAAATTTGTGTAGTAATAATGACATATAGAAATTTGTGAGAAGTTGGAACTACTCATTCTCAAATGAAGCCATAGTATTTGCTTTAAATTTCTCCAATTTGCTTTATAGCCTTTAACTTTCCTAACCATCCTTAACATTCTTCCACAAATTTCTAAATTAATTTGTGGTTCCTCATTTCTATCAGAGTTTTTGTCAGGAAGAAGAGTTTTTCCTGGTCAGGGAGAAGAGTGATACTACAGAGTTGACTACGTTGAAACATTCTTCCACATCCTTGAGAGTTTTTGAAATATTCTTCCACAACTCCCTAGTTCACTCTTCTCCCCATCTGCATTTATATGGAAGCCAGTGGGTCTTTATTGTTTGCAGATGCTCTGGGTATCTGATCATACTTGGAAATTAAATTGATTTGAAAAGGAAATTAATCATAAAATGCCATGGAAGGTTATATGGTCCCAGTTATTGGCTATAATGGGTGGCTTTTAACCACAGTCTGGAGCTATATAACTCCAGTTGTTGCTTTTTCTGCCTTTCAGTGAAAATATTTATTGTTCTAAGTTGTAATTGATATGTTGTTCAACTACAAAATTTCTTCACATTTTTTTTTTAAATTTACAACTATTTTTGTTACCATTTTTACTTATTTTTGACTAAAAGAAAATAGGATCTGGAGCTATATAGCTTGAGACCATAGTTTAAAATTTCAAAAAATAATGAGAGCCCTCCACCTGCTTAATGGACAGATCATAATTGGGCGGTGCTGGTTCTACTTCCAATTTTTCTTTCTTCCATGTTTTTTCAATCTTGAATCTTATATAATTATCTTTAAATTTTATACAGATAAATGTGATTTTTTTTATTCAAATATAGATGTAGTCCATCTCTTCTTTCTTTTCTTCCCTTAACAATGGTATAGATTTGTCTTGTTGTGCAATTAAAGAGTATAAGATAGTTATTAAAGTAGTTGCTCTTCAGGGATGGATATTGCCTTGATTGTTTATGTATTGTTCTTTAATTTCTATTTATTATTGGCCCATGCTTGAGTGGTCTCTTGTTCCAGCAGGTGCCAATCAAAGGCCACAGTACAGCAATTTAATGTATGGATCCACCACAAGGACCAGAAGTTTGATAGACCAGTGTTATGTTTACAGAAGATAAAAACAGTAATTCCATCTCAACCAAATAATCCTTACTGGTCTTTATTTTCTCTTATAAAGTTTACAAGAAAAAAGAAATCCTGATTTCAAATCCAAACAAGAGCATTACCATTGTCAAAAAAATTAATAATCCCAAGTGGTTGTGTCCATAAACACAGGAATAAATGGTTGTGCATAAACAAAACCAGAAGCTTTGGATCCTTCTGCAGTTACTCCTTGGCACAAATATGATATGCCATTTCTGAGTTCTGTAAAGAAGCTTTGCTAGAAAAAACGTCTTTGAATTAAGATCCCATTTCCAAATGGTACAGCACAGGACAGTGCAAGAAGTTATTCCTCCTGCACCTTAAGACAGAATCAGAGTTTCTTCTTTGGCAGAGATGTGAATATGACCATGGATATTAATTTACAGATGGTGATAAACAAAGGTTAAATATGTGATATCAGGAAGGTAGGCAGTTGATCTGACTCAAACTTTGTCAGCCAAGTTGATCTGTGTCCCTTAAACTGTGATGGACTAACAGTCACATTGATGACCACTAATTCAATTTTTTCATGAATAAACCACACATGTTGAAAGACATATTGTGTGAAATATTTTATTTCAAAATTTCATCATTTATTAGCTTAGGTTTTGGTTTTGTTTGGTAAAATGTACATATTAGTCACAAGTTTACATTTTTTTAGATCAACACGATTTTTAAAGTTAAAAAATATCTTTTTATTTCTCCCTTTGATAATTACAATAAAAACTTCTATTTTTATTACACTAGTTGTTAAAATATATATTTTACACTGTAAAAACTCTTGTAAATCTTATTTCCAAACGAAACCTTTATTTCTTTATTTATCGATGGAAATTTTTTTACATATATTTCAGTAGCTAATGAGAGAGAGAGAGAGAGAGAGAGGAAGGGGTGTCAAGTAGGAATTAATGTTATTTTGACATTCATTACATATAGGGACCTTTTGAGGGAGGACCACAACACAAATCTTTAACGTTCCAATTCATTTTTATCTCTTGTTGAGAAATAAAAGTTAGAGGAATATGTTATATAAGTAAGGATAATATATTCTAGTAATACTTATAGAAAATTAATTTTATAATGTTTAATTTAATGCCTAAAAATTCATTAAGATTGATTTTCAAATTAGAATATCAAAATTCTTTCCCTTTTAATCATCTCTACCTTCCTCCTTAATTCCGAATTAGAATATCAAAATTATCAAATTGCTCTATTTCAATGAAAATAGTAAAAATTCAAAAAAATAACTTAAATTTCGACACCTATAAAATCAATTTTCAAAAGATTCCACTAGAAGATTAAAAGCTATATAAGTATGACTAGTATGAAATTTATTCGTATTGATTATCTTACGTATACTCTGTAAAATTTTTAGTAAAACTTTTCATAAGTTCTAACACCCTTATTTTTTAAATTTCCATCTAAAATTTTCATTTTCATTTTTACATTTTCGATAAGCACTATTTAATAGACCTTAAAGGTGTTTTATGGACGTCATGTGTAAGACATGTGATTTCTATTGCCAGTAATATTACTCATATAAAAGAGATTTAATAATAATAATAATAATAGGAATCACATGTCTTACATTTCAAACTCGAGTTTTACTGTGACTTTTCATTTTAAGGTATCATTTATTTAAACATTTGTTACTATATATCATAGTTTTTTTATCATGCATCACAGTTGTATATAGTAATATTTATCAAATATTTTTAACATTTATATAAAAAAATCATATCAAACATTTATATCGTAAATCATGTAAAATTTTTAAAATATGAATTTTACTCTATCTAATTTTACCTCTTAAATAAACACCACCTAAATAATTACTCTATTGTAACTTAATGTATGAGATTGTTTGTCACTTTAACTGTGTTTGTTTACAAATTTTTTACTATATATCATAGTGATTTATAATAATATTTATCAAATAACTTTAATATTTTACACTAAAAATCATACCAAAATACTTACACATAAATTATGTAATTTTAAAAAAATATCAATCTCATTTCACTTTAACTCTACCTCTTAAGTTGTGTTTGTTAATAAAGTAATGTAGAGTTTTTACTATTTGGTGTTGGTTATATATGGTAATTATAGTAGAACAGATAAATAAATAGTAATTGTAATAATTTTTTTTACTATAACAGTTAATGTAAAATATCGAGCACATTCAAATACTTTATCAGGATTCATGCAAAAAGAAAAAGAATTTCGTCACTCTACTATACCTCCATTTAACCTTATTAACAAACACAGACTTAAACTACTACACCTTTTAACACCTACCGGTTGATATCCATAACACAAACAAAACGCTCCTCTAAAACATGCTATCAAATTTGATGTCATATTAAAATTTAATTTAATATTAATTAGTGGTGGTAAGAGAGTAAGACAGAGGTGTACAAGTGTATAAAGTTTAGTACCATCACATCACTGGCGATGTCAAATGTGAGATTAATAAGAAAACTGCTTGTAATTTAAAAAAAATAAAAAAAAAAGGTTGCACTCGTTGAGGTGGACGCACACCAGGGTGCGGTGGATTGGGTCAGTGGGCGGAGCCCATCAGGTGTACAAGTTGTCTGGTCTGAATTACCTGAGCTTTTATTTGGGGTCCACCAGGGTCAGTTGGTTTTAATTTTTAAAATTATTTTTAAAAATATTATTATATAATAATATTTAATATATAAATATTTATCATCTTACTTACTACTTAAATTTAACTTTATTCACGAAATTAACTATAACTTCAATTTTATTTAACTCTTGAAACTAACAAAATTTTACCTCAAACGAAACTTAAAATTCACACAAAAGTTAAAATCTAATTAACTTCATAATAAGGTATTTTAACTTTAATAACCGTAAAAAATTGAAATTGAAGATAGCGAAGGAAATCAATATGAAGTTACGTAATAAATGTGAGGTCAAAATTTATGTATTAAAATTTATGTATCGATAATAACACATGAAAACTTATAAAAGTTGATTTTACAATAACAACCTCGTTACAAAATGAAGCGTTGGAGTTCAATTCTCTTAAATTTCGTTTGTTTCAACTTTACTTACTATGAAATTAATTTAATTTACATAAATTCTTATATGTTATTATTATTATTATATAAATCT
>JAMKPZ010002932.1:0-48322 GCA_024699675.1 Amphibolis antarctica
AAATTAATTTTAAAAAAATTCCACCCTAATATTTTAAGTTAGTAGATTACATATATTCAATATTTAGAACACTTTGGCGTGATATTGGAATGAGTGTAGTTACTTAAATAAGTGTTAGATATGAATATAGTTTGTGAAAAATCAAAGTAGAATGTCATGTGAAAGTTTAAGTTCACACGTGATGAGAGAGTCGGTGTTTTATGTTAAAAGTCAAGACGATTGTATTAAAAGATCGGTGTTTTAACATTCACACGTGACTTTTTAAGTTAGGCATGTGCATTGTACAGTATGACCGTCAACTTAATATTCGAAGGGGTATAGTTAGATGTCACGTGAAATTTTAAGGTCACACATGATAAGAGAATCGGTGTTTTGTGGTAAAAGACCAAACGATTGTATTAAAAGACTGGCGTTTTAACATTCATGCGTGACTTTTTAAGTTAGGCATATAGTATGGCCGCCAACTTAATATTCGAAGGGGTATAGTTAGATGTCACGTGAAAGTTTAAGTTCACACGTGATGAGAGAATCAGTGTTTTATGTTAAAAGACCGGACAATTGTATTAAAAGACCGGTGTTTTAACATTCACACATGACATTTTAAGTTAAGCGCGTGCGTTTTAAAGTACACGTGGTGTGTGAATAGTAGTTAGGCGTTTTAAGGGTATCTCATTGAGACCATTATGTTTTAATGATAAATACTTAATTAATGTTTAATCATGATGTGATGGTAATTTAACAGTCATAATTATATTTGTTAATTATCTATTTACTTATTACTTCAACTGGACATATTATTTCAGTTAATGCTAAATTATTTAAAACTATACCCATTCGATCCAAGTTAAGTGTTTTTAATTACTTGATCGATATCCTTTTTAATTCAAATCAAATTAATTTTAAAAAAATTCCACCCTAATATTTTAAGTTAGTAGATTACATATATTCAATATTTAGAACACTTTGGCGTGATATTGGAATGAGTGTAGTTACTTAAATAAGTGTTAGATATGAATATAGTTTGTGAAAAATCAAAGTAGAATGTCATGTGAAAGTTTAAGTTCACACGTGATGAGAGAGTCGGTGTTTTATGTTAAAAGTCAAGACGATTGTATTAAAAGACTGGTGTTTTAACATTCACACGTGATTTTTTAAGTTAGGCATGTGCATTGTACAGTATGACCGTCAACTTAATATTCGAAGGGGTATAGTTAGATGTCACGTGAAATTTTAAGGTCACACATGATAAGAGAATCGGTGTTTTGTGGTAAAAGACCAAACGATTGTATTAAAAGACTGGCGTTTTAACATTCATGCGTGACTTTTTAAGTTAGGCACATGCGTTGTATAATATGGCCGCCAACTTAATATTCGAAGGGGTATAGTTAGATGTCACGTGAAAGTTTAAGTTCACACATGATGAGAGAATCAGTATTTTATGTTAAAAGACCGGACAATTGTATTAAAAGACCGGTGTTTTAACATTCACACATGACATTTTAAGTTAAGCGCGTGCGTTTTAAAGTACACGTGGTGTGTGAATAGTAGTTAGGCGTTTTAAGGGTATCTCATTGAGACCATTATGTTTAAATGATGAATACTTAATTAATGTTTAATCATGATGTGATGGTAATTTAACAGTCATAATTATATTTGTTAATTATCTATTTACTTATTACTTCAACTGGACATATTATTTCAGTTAATGCTAAATTATTTAAAACTATACCCATTCAATCCAGGTTAAGTGTTTTTAATTATTTGATCAAAATCCTTTTTAGTTCAAATCAAATTAATTTAAACAAAATTCCACCCTAATATTTTAAATTAGTAGATTACATATGTTCAATATTTAGAACACTTCGGCGTGATATTGGAATGAGTGTAGTTACTTAAATAAGTGTTAGATATGAATATAGTTCGTGAAAAATTAAAGTACAATGTCATGTGAAATATTAAGTTTACACGTGATGAGAGAGACGGTGTTTTATGTTAAAAGACTAGACGATTGTATTAAAAAATCGGTGTTTTAACATTAACACGTGACGTTCAGTAGTAGGTAAAACATTTTTGTCATCTTTTAAATTGAGTTGTTTTCAAAAGGTGTTTGATAATTTTGAGAAAAGAAAAGTGACTATTTCAAAGTCATCTCTGTTTATAATTGATGCAATTTCAGCAAAATTGTCAAGTTTTGTTGTGCATGACTTATGTGTAAAGAATATTTTTACAAGCATATCATCATTTAGTTTGATAAATAAAAGGAATGATGTTACTGAGTATGTATTGAAAAATACAAGGCATGACAGATTTTGTGCTTTTGCTGAAATGCAAACGTATATCGATAGGAAAGAAAGACTTCCAGAAATTTATATTCAATTAATGAGGCAATTGAAGGAAGAAGATGCTCTGCTAATGAATATTCCACCACAGTGTAAAAAGTATACCAGAATTAATGATGAATCAAATGCTATAGTTATAGTTGTTCCTAAAATAGTTTTTACAGAAACAGATAGTTCTCCAACAAATCAGACGGACAACATTGAAAACATTTTGAGAAATTTAAAATCACAGTGGGCACTATTTGTCTCCGTGGAAGAACAACAACAACTTTCTAACACAAGTGATTCTCAGACATTGGGTGAATATTTGCAGAGCATGAAGAAAAAAAATAATAATGCAACTGTTCGGATTGATGCACAAGAACAGGTTGAAGAAATATTACAGTTACAACAAATACAAGAACCAGTTTTTGAACATGTATCAGTTATTGAACAAATTATGGAGGAAGCTACAAAACATCAACTTTTAGATTTAATGGAAGAGCATTACAGTCCTCCAACAATCTCTAATCAACAAATCATAGAAGAATCTCTTGATTTGCAAGCTGAAGAGGAATATGTAAATTAGCAACAAGAGACTTCAGAGGTGCAGAATGAAGATAAGTTGAGATTGGTTATGTCTCACTCACAGACAGAGATTGTTGAAGATTTGCCAAGTACTTCTCATTCATTTCCTGAGGAAGGTATAACAGTAGAAAATTTATATTTTCGAAATTAGGAATGTCTAGCCAATTACCATAAATTTTTGAATCTTGAAATACTGTATGAAAGGCCTATAAACTTTACAAATTTAAAAGAGATTAAAGATCTCTTACAGTTTCAAGGTCTGCTAGACATAATGCCAACAAGCTATAAGGTAGATGTATTTAGAGAAGTAATAGCTACTTTTTATGCTAACTTGCATGTTGAGGAAGACAGATTATTTAGCAACATTGATAACAATATTTTTGAAATCACTCCTCAGTTAGTATATGATACTCTTAAATTGACAAATGAGGGTGTACAATTAGATACAACATCTTTGAACTTATTAGATTGGAACATCAGTTCAATAGAAAGAACCTCTCATTCACATGGAAAATTATAGTATGTTGATGAACTCAATGACGTAAGTCTACTCTCCCGATGCCTCGGAAAAAGTTTCCGGGATGACGCCACCGGCAAGGATGCCAGCGACGGCCATTCGGGTGTGTGAACACGTACAACCCGACGGTCCCCGTATGTTTTTTCTGGGAGACGTAAGTCTACTCTCCCGATGCCCCGGAAAATTTTCTGGGATGACGCCACCGGCAAGGATGCCGGCGGCGGCCGTTCGGGTGTACGAACATGCACAACCCTACGGTCCCCGTACGTTTTTCAAGCACAGATGGTTCGGGGAACCAACCGGCTTGCCAGCGGCAAGCCGGTACAAACAACCGGCCACCGGTTCCCCGAAAACCCATCTTAGCACAGATGGTTTGGGGAACCAACCGGCTTGCCGAGCAAGCCGGTACAAACTACCAGCCACGTGTGCATTTCCTGTGCTCTTGTTGTGTATGTGCTTTGTAAGATTTTTGTATTCTCATACTTGAGTTTTTAAGTTTCACAAGGTGTTGCAAGTTGTCCTAGGGTTTTGTAACAAAATTCTCCTCATTAGGCTATGGTGTGATAGTGTGGCAAGGTGGTGTTCTTGCTAATAGGTTTTTCTTTGTTGAACCTTGAAAAACAAAGAAGTGTGAGAGTTTTTTTTGCTGAGCTCTGAAAAGTAAAGAGGTACAAAGGCTTTGGGTGTGAACTTGTAATGCATTCAAGGAGTTAGTGAAAACTCTCAAGGGTAAACCTTGTTTTAGGGTGAACCACTATAAAAATTTTGTGTTCTATTTTTATTCATATTTTTATCTAAATTTTTATTGCATATTTTTTTTGATTCACTATTCACCTTCTTTTAGTGAAGTCATTCTATCCTAAGACTTTTTAGACCTTAAATATTGGGCATCCTTTTTTATAGATCATATGGATAAAGTTTTCCTATCTCTAGAACAAACTAATGAATTAACCACACAGGCTTTCATGTTTTGGTGTAGAAGAAAAAAGACTAATTAAATGGAACACCAATTAAAATTTACTTTCTAGGAAAACTAGTTGTTACATGAATGACTCTTCGATGTAGGTCAAAATTGTAGGTCACAAAATTGTCTCAAAAACGTTCATTCTAGGTTTGGGCTGACATTCTCTTAAAGTTTACTACATTCTAGGTTTGGGCTGACATTCTCTTAAAGTTTACCACAAGCTTGCAATGTTTGTACCAGAAAACACGAGAGTTGTAAAAGTTGGATGTCGTTCGTTAGAAACACTATTATATAGTGAATCTAGCTAGTATAGACTCAAGCTTATAGTTTAAGCTGAACGAACGTATTTAGGAAATTACATAAAAATCCTTATATTCTTATGGTTTTCTATTTTTTTTGTGCTTGAATATTGATCAAATCACACCAAGATATTCTATTCATCATTCAATAATCGATTTTTATCATTATTGCAATGGTGTTTACCGTTGCACCAAATCTAATTAAGTATTTTGCAAGAATAAATTAGAATAAATATAACTCACTATTAATTTGAGCTAAAGAAATCCTAACAAAAACAACTTAAAGTGAAGTCAGAATTCTAAAGAACGGTATGATGAAGTTTGGAATTTTCTCTAAATAAGATATCTATGTTATCAAAACTTAATTAATAAGATGCGATGAAAATGAAAGGTGGACTTAGAGGAGTCCAATTAGTTACTCTTGATGCCCATTCGAGAGACTGTGTCATCCATTTCTATTTCATCCGAACTTGGTAATTATTGTCGACGACGTGCAGTAGATCTACAATTCTACTTTAATGACTTGCAATATTTTAGACAATCTTAATTTGTCTACTTTTATGGTCTTCCCTTTCTTTTATACGGACCATAAGGTTATGTGAAACTTCAAACTTTTTCTAATCAATGCGATTAACTTCAAAGAAAAGTAAAAGTTTAGTTACTCGAATGCAAAAGAAGACCTAAATGATGATCAAAGGTTTCTTTGGTGTTCAAAGTCACTTGAGCTCGTTGTCTACCTATCAGAATTCATTGGGTGAATTAGCGAATTGCTAATTTCAAAGCTTTATGAGCTTGATAATGTGGTGCGGACAAGCGTAAGTGTAAGCACAACTTGGATGTAAGAGTAGGGATGAAGTACCAGTGCATTCTGGGTTCAACTAAGGTTAGACCAAGGATATGGGTGGACGGGTGATTGGGCTCAGACGGATAAGTCAATTGCATTATAATGTACATATGATGATTAGTTATATATAAATGTGTTACTAACACATTTGATACAAGTAATATATATCATATTACTGTGTCAACTATTGTAGAATCCTCTAAATATATATCATGTTACTAACACATAATACACACATATATATATGTATATATCAATTATATTTTACAATCCGCTGAATATATATATCCATAAAATTTCATATAAATCACATGTGATTGTATTGTACAATACAATAAATTCATTCATTGCATTAAGAAACCTAACTAAGGTTTTGTAGGACGTTTTTCATCTTAATCATATTAATTGTTTATCTGATTTGAATAATCAGAGTAGCAACAATTAATTGCAACCTGATTAAGTGAAGTTTATTTTCAAAATGAACGGTTCTTTTAATTGTAAAATATGTAGATTTTGATTTCAAGATTGAGATACAAATTTAAATGGAATTTATATATGTATTAAAAATACTACACTTTTCGTTCACATTGTCCTACTCAACTATGATTGTCACGTTGCAAAATTTTCTTTCGTAAGCTTGCTACCAAATGGCATCTAAGATGTGCATTGTGCCATATATGATATAATCCTCGATCCCTACATACCAATTAACAAAGTAGACATGACTCTGCGCGAATAATCCTACCTATATAGTGGCCACCAGAGAGTATGATGCACAAATCTGTATGTAATGTGCTATATAACTACTATATGTGCACAATATACATATATAACATATACTAGCACGTATTAATGTGTTATATATATATATATAGTGCTATATTGACAAAATATGTGCATATGATGATTACTTATATATGCATGTGTTACTACTAATTAATGCCTATTTGTTACAAGTAATATATATGATATAACTATATCAATTATTGTACAATCCTCTGAATATATATCAGTACAATTTCATATCATGATATGAATTACAATACAATAAATTCATTCATTACATCAAGAAACTCATATAATATATTACAATGAAATACAATACAAATGATCACTATAGGAAAAATGACTATTTATGACATATGAAAGATTTCATTTGTAAATGTAAATGTGACGAATTTTAATATCTATCACCTATGACTAAGAAATCCATCACCTATGTATAGTATGAGTGACAGATTATTTATCTGTTACCTTTTTTAGGCATATTCGTCACATATACCATGAATAAGTGACAAATTTAAAAAATCCATCACCTTTTCCTTTTTATATCAAACTTCCATTTCTTTGAAAGCACAAGCCCTCACACGTCCTCTTCTCCCTTTGCCCCCTTGTGCCTCTGCTTCCACCCATATAATAAATCATGTACTCTACACATGTCTCAAATGATTGTCCAATAAAATGCTTGAATTTTGGTTGAGGCAAGTGCATCAAATGGACTTAAATTATTGGAAACTAGGGTGTAGTCAAATTATACAAGTTTCTACAAATTTTCATTAAAATGAACATGCAAAGTCTCCACAATAGTCCTAAAGGACTTATTGAAGACTCTATATGTTTTACTTTTGTTAGAGTAGCCAATAAAAATACCTTCTTGAGATTTGATTTCAAATTTATTTTTAATATCCTTTATATTTAATATAAAATATTTACATCCAAAAGGTTTAAAGAAAGAAACTTTTGAAACCTTTCCATATATGTCAGATCTCATAAGGTGTTTTATCCAAAAATGGTTTGTTGTGTACCTTGTTAATCACAAAACAGGCAGTATTCATAGCTCCAACCTAGAAATGATTTGACAAATTATTTTCATTTAACATTATTCTTGTGATTTCTTGAAGTGACTTGTTCTTCCTTTCAATAACTCTATTTTATGAATATACTTTTAGAAATGAATACCTGATTTTTCATAGAAGTTATCCATTTCTTCATTTTTGAACTCACCTTTATGATCATTTCTAATCTTCTATATTTTCAACTCTTTTTCATTTTGGATCTTTTTACAGAATTTCTTAAATTCACTTGGAACTTCATTTTTATATGCAAGAAAGAATATTCAAATGAATCTAAAAGAATCATCAATAAACACAGATGTAAATCCTTTTCCTCCGATGCTTAAAATTTGAATGGGCCCAAATAAATCCATGTGAATTAATTCAAGTGGTCTTTTAGAAAATACCATATCACATGATTTAAATGCAAACTTCTCTTTTGTTTGTCTAACTGACATGCATCATAGATTTGTCTTTTGAAAATTTAATATTAGGCATGTCTCTCTCAAAATTACTTTTTGATAATTTATTCAATAATTTCATATTTGCATGACCTAGTCTTCTATGCCATAACCAAACATCATTATTTTCATATGCAATCAAACAAGCATCAAATGACTATACATGCATATTTCCTTTTCTTTTTGCAGTAAATTTTGTTTCATTTGTTTTTCTACAAATAACAAAGCATTTATTTGATTCAAACAAAATTTTGTAATTGTTATCTTCTAATTGAATAATACTAATTAAATTATGATCTAAACCATTAACAAGCAAAACATCATTAATAAAACTATTTACTGAAATTCTAGCTTTACTTATATCTACTATTTTACCTCTATTATTGTTGTTGAACTTTACATAACCTCCATCAGCATCCTCCAACTCTTCCAAAATGGAACAATCACTAATCATGTGTCTTGAAGTACCGTTGTCCATTATCTACCTTATTTTTTTTATTTCAACTTGCAAAGCTGGTAGAAATTACTGATTTTGGTATCTAAATTTGCTTGGGTCCCAAAAAGATAGATTTAACAATTGAAAATTTATTTACTTTTGGCACCCAAACTTTCTTATCTAAGTTTCCTCTTCTTCTTTTTTTACACAAACACGTATTTTTCATTTGTTCCTACAATAACAAAACCATTAGCTATTTTTGACAGAAACTTTTGGAGTTTGTTTGCACTTAATTTTTGTATAATAAAATTTAACTGAAAGATTTTATTCTTCAGTTGAGTATTTTGATCTTTTAAATTCTTTATATCATTACAGAATTTCTCACTCATTATTTTCTACAGAAACTGAATTAAGTAATTTTCTATTTTCTTTTTGTAATTTCTGTTTTTCTACTTCAAAATTTTCATTTAGCTTGTCTAATTCTTCTATATATATTATGCATTTCTTAAACTTAGACTGTAATTTCTTATAGTTAGTATTAACTTTATTAAAAGATTCTTATAACTTATTACAGTCTTGTGTAGAATTATTAGAATTAGAAAATACCTTAATGTTTATTGTAAAGCAAACATTAACCAACTTTTCTTCATTTTCAAATGAAGAATCCTCACTTGAATTGCTATCATTGCAAGTGGCTCGAGCCACCAATTTCTATCGGTTGTGAGAGCATTCTTTCGTCCCAGCACGAGCCATTAGTTTCTATTTATTGTAATTTTTTTAATAAATAAAATAATAAACTTTTATTAAATTACATAACTTAGTGGTTTGAATTTGTTAATTAATATATGATTGTAAATTCAAATTTAACATTTGTTCATCTTTTAGTATTTATAAAATATAAATTATATTAATATTATATTACTTTTTAAATAAAAAAATTAAAAAAATTTGAACCGATAATTGTATTGGTCAACAATATAAGCTTAACTGAGTTCAGTCAATGGACCATTCCTAAGCCATATATTGCATGTTGACACAATACAAATAGTACCATTCATTAAAAATTTGAGCTATATTGACTCAACACAGTCCATTAAGATGTTTGTGATTTAAATTAAAGCAAATTGATAGATAGAGATAAAAATATTTTCTTTTTATGGCAAACAAGTCAAAGAGAGGTATGCTAAGAGACCTCTTTTTGATTGGGCTTGTAGTGATCTACTAAAAATATAAGTGCAATTTGTTAAACTTCTAGGCTTTGTTTGGGAAGCCACTCCCAAGTTTAAAAAATCACTTCTAAATTCATGATGACATGAGTGAATTCTCAAGATAATTTTTTCATATTAATTTTATCATACCATCCAATCACATTAACATTAAAAAATATAATTTCAACATTAATATTTAATCATATCAACATTAAGAAATACAATTTCAATATTAATATCTAATTACATCAATATTAAAAAGTAAAATGTCAACATTAACATCGCTTATGGTAGTTCAACAATCGATGTAGGCAAATGACGTTTAGAAAGAAAATCTACAAAAATTACTTTTTATTGCTCGCGAAATTGAAAAAGCTGTTCTCAAACATAAACGTAGCCTTAAACTACAAAACTTTTCATAGGAACATTACAAGCATACATTCATACAAACAACATAATGATCTTTGACTTGTTTCTCTTGTTCTTCAACCTTTTCTTCAACTAATCTCTTCTTCAAACTTTTCATTAACAAATCTCTAACACTTCATCTCTTCAGCATCAAGTGATCTTCATCTCTTCATATACAGTAACTTGTCAACTTCAGCTGCTCTTTATGTCCTTTAATATTTTTAATACATATGATCTTTCCACCCGTATACATTTGAGCCCTTGATACATTTTTGATAGTTTTACATCATCAAAATCACAAAGACATGTTTCCCAATGGATATTTTCAGACTTACAACAAAAATCTTATTATGTTTATTATGCCAAATAGTTCATAGAAAAGTTAACAAAAAACTATGCCAAACAACTTTGGGAAAAGAAAAATTGGGCTTGATTTTATATTTAACATGGAAAAAAGGAAATTATTGTGAAGCATGTTATAATAAGAAAATTCCAAATATTAAAAGGAATATTATAATCTACAAATAGATTTTTACAATTTTCTAAACACAAGTTATAGTGCGAGCAAATAGGATCCCTTTGTCATCCTCTTTTAAGAGCAAATATGAGTTTCATGCTAAAGAACATAAATTCAACTAGAACATCAATTTAAAAGTGAATCATTCCAGGAATAAATAGGTTCAAGAGCTGAAGTATAAAAGCATGACATCTGGTAAATTCAGTTAACATTTAAGCTAATTATCAAAAAAAAGAAAAGAGTTTAATTTTATTTCATAAATGACAGATAAAAATATTCGATTACATTTTAAAGAACATCAAACAACAAAATATATTGGGTAAATAAAGCATAAGGGAAGTAGTAAATGTGCGTTGAAGATCAAAAAGATACCCAAAATGGATACAAAAAATTCAAGGTCTGAAAAGATTTCTGTGGCTAGATGGATTTCTTGTAAAGAAAGACAAATAAAATATTATTGGAAGACCTTTGCTTTATGTCATCTATATAACATGCCAAAATTCATAGAGAAAAAAAAAACATAGAGAAATACCTTGAACTAGCAGTTTTTGCCATTTTGCATTTTTCTTCCGCATTCAATATCTGACAACTATATTGGACTATATTGGAGATTACTGGGATTCAGTTGATATGCAGTCATCAAGCTTGCAATGCTTCTGGAGAATCTGTTCAAATTCCTCTACTATGAACTTATAATCTGCTTGTAGTAATGCATTAGAAAGACTATTGCATGCAGAGAGATCAAAACTTGAGGACTTTGATTGCTTCCACTGGTCAATAATATCTTCAACCTCTTTAAACTGATGTAGTACAAGGAACGAAGAGAGTACACAAATGTAGTTTCTTCTTGTCATTTTCTGCGATGTCATTTGCAATGACTTCCAGATTTCTTTGACTGTATTTTTGTTTCCTAGGCTAGCATGAAGAAAGATAAGAAAGTCATAAGTTATCCAATTTCTCTGTGAAATCCTCTCTCCCAAATCAAACGGAGAGTTTTTCATGTTAGAGGGCTGACCAACATTAATATACAAATTGGCAAGCTTCATGTATGTTGTCCAACTTGTATTTGAGTTTTTATCTTGGGTCATTTCATTTAGGATACTTTTCACATTATCGATGTCCATTGCAGCAGCACAAGCACTCACCCAAAGGTTATATGTAAATAAATCGGGATGAATGTCCCTACTTTTCATTTCTTCAATAATAGAAGAGACTTTATCTAGCTGACCAACAGATATATACAACGTCATCATCTCATTGAAAACCAGCACATTAAAGCTGATGTTAGATT
This sequence comes from Amphibolis antarctica, assembly GCA_024699675.1. Taxonomy (NCBI): domain Eukaryota; kingdom Viridiplantae; phylum Streptophyta; class Magnoliopsida; order Alismatales; family Cymodoceaceae; genus Amphibolis; species Amphibolis antarctica. Next base: position 11,684 of record JAMKPZ010002932.1, read on the forward strand.
TCTTCATCTTTTCAAACAGGCACTCTGCTTTTTCAATTAGTTTTCTTGCTGCAAATGAATGGAGAAGGGCAGTGTAAGTTTCAGATGATTTTGCAGTTGGTGGCATCCCCTCAAAGAATTCTTCAGCAGCACCAGTACCAAAGACTTTACTAATTAATTCTATTCGGACGGCATAATCACAGTCTGTTGATTCATTTTTTTGATTGTTTATCATCCATTCACAAACCTGCAAGTTCAAGTTAGCAATAACCACATTAGGTGTGGGTAGATTTCTTGAAAATTACAATAATCGTGTATAAATGTAATGTGTGTGTCTATATAGCTAATTTTTTAGTGATATCATTAAATTTGCTTTTTTAGTGGTGTGTATCTTTAAGTTATTTTTCTATATATATATATGGTAGAGCGAGACCAAAAAGGAATTCAAGAGATAATGAAGAAGAGATTTAAAGAACAATGAAAGAGAGATTCAAGAAGACAGTGGTGTATTACGAGAATTCTAATAGGAACATTTACGATTTCTTGATCAATAAAAGTGAAAAGTAAAATGTCGTTATTAAGATTGTCGAACATAATATTTTGTTGGATACAAGTTCAAGATCATCAGCTAGATAGTAATGGTTGTAGTGTACATAAAGAGGAAGATCAAAATTATACTAGTTAAATGTGTTATTGAAAAATTTAGATAATCTAGATTTAATTCAGACCATTGAATTAAGACACCTTTAGAAAAGTAATTCTAATGATATCACATGCGAATTTTTCCTGTGTGTGTGTATATATATATATATATATATATAATATTTGTATTTTATCTTTAATTTATGACAATTTTTTTTTTTTTTTCCAAATCAGTCTTATAATGTTTTGAACACTGCTCGGAACAAGAAGGGAAAGAGCAGAAAGAAGAAAACCAAACGTCTCCATATAACTAACAATGCGGTCAGAATGAAGGAGACCGATCAACCGACCTCAAGAGCATGCTTGTAGCGTTGTGCTCTCCTCAACTCTGTGGTGATCTGCCGCAGTTCCTGCACACTCACCTTTCCACCTTGCTCTGCCCATCTGTCGACGACTGCGGTCGCACTTCTCTTCGGAAAACGAAGCCGGAAGATCCTACTTCTCAGGTCAACCTCACTCTCAACAGAATCATCAACCTCCACCCCAAATCCATCCTCCCTCCTTGAGCTACCAGATGAGGACGAGGACGAAAACCTCGCAACAGAAGATACGAAGCTAGGGCTTCTCGCATCACCACCAGCGGTGCGGCAGTGCCTCAGAACTCCCGAGATAGATTTGGCGGCCATTTCTTCACCTTCAACTGAACGTTTTTGCACCCTTTTGTGCCACATGTTTTTATGCGGTATTCGGGTCTGAGGGATCCGCATACAATATCCGCGGAGACCTGGGGTGAAGAAAGCAGGGCGCGGCAGAGGCAAGAGGAGGTGAGGGCTGAGACACGGGGATGGGGAGATTCGTCTCGGTCAGATCGGTTCTACTCCATTTTCGCAAGGTAATCTCGGTTTGTATTTGCTGATTATGGTGCAAAGCTCGATGAAATTTTCTTACTACTTGTTACAGCCGTTGTCGTCGGCTGTTGTAGTTCGAGACTGCAGCAATGGTGGGGTTCTATTGCAGCATCAAAGAGAATTTTGTTCCTCGCGAGTCTTGCGTAAGTCGTTCTTCTTTCCATTTTGTTGGTTCTTGTGGTGGTGTATGGTTATATGCTACCAGTACCAAGGTTTGCGTTGTTGGGCTGGGTTTCGTGGGTGACAGATTTATAGGTCTGCTATTGGATTTTTCACTGCTCTGTTTTGTTGTCTGTTTGCTGCCAGTTTCGAACGTCTTCCAAAGGCATGCTGCTGCGAGGGAAACGGCTTTTACGTTGTTGAACCGGTCTTTTCATGGTACAGGTATGATCTTTGGATTGTTTAGTTGCATATTAGGTGTTTTCCTCGCTGACATGTCTGTCCTTTTTTGAATGTATGTTATGTGCTATGTTTATGAGCATTTTTATGGTGTCTATTTTTCAGGATCATGCAGTTCAATAGGAAGAGGCTATTATGAGATACTTGGAATTCCTGAAAATGCTAGTCAAGATGATGTAAAGAAAGCTTTCCATAAGGTAGTATTTTTTGAAAACTTGGATGCAATATCTTCTAATTTTATAGCTTGCTTGTCTTTATCTATGCACTTTTGTTCCTTGTTTTTCATCCTTGTTCTTCTGTTTTGGTATCTTCTTGATAGCCTTTATGGTCTTTATTGTTGTTTTTTTTTTCTATTAATGAACTGCTCCACGTTACCAATAAAAAATCATGGAATTGATATTGTACACAAGGATTCAAGTATCATTCTAGATTGTTGAAATATTGTCGATTCGTTTCAATTTTCTATTTTTTGATATCGAAACATTATGTATTATCGAAATTACATTGGATTGAACAATCCATTGTCTGAGATTAGTATTAAATTAACGAATCAGTAGATATAATGAACTTTTTGAGTTGTAAGAAGATGGATTAGTTGATCTATTGAAAGGATCGATTGATCCCTTGATGGGTTATCTATCAAAGTTGAGATGGGTTCTTCACCAAAGTTGTTATTGGCCATTGAAACCTTCACCAAAGGCTTCCTTGTAGACTGTTTAACCATTTGTTGACTAAACAAAACTTCATCAAAAGCTTTGTCAAATATTGAGATCACCATAACCTATTAGGGTTTCTAATGGAGAAGGGAGTAGATGAGGAAGAAGAAGGAAAAAGGGTGTGAGTGGAAGAGAAAAAAAGGAAAAGAAAAAAAGAAAAAGAAAAAGTGAAGAACGAGAGTAGTGAAAAAAGGAAAAAAAAGAGAGAAGATAGATGAAAAAAAAAAGGTACATAAAAAATTATATTTAAAAAATAATAGAAGTATTACAAATCACAGAAATCATGATGTCTTTGTAAATATTTTTTAAAATTATATTTTCTTATGAATAACATTCCTCTTTTATATATCTATTCTATTCTTACAAACTGTATTTTTTATTTTTTTAATTAATTTAAGTGAGGATTTATTAAAAATTATTAACTATATTATAAGAGTAAAAAATTGTAATTTATTCTAAAATCATATAATCCATTAATTTTTTAATTATAAAGATTCGGGAATACATGTGGCTACTATATCAATATTTAATTGACATTTTATGTATGATAATTATATAGAAAATTTATTTAAATATTTTTATAGGCTTGTCATATCTTGCTTTATATTATTTTCAGGTTTTAAATTGAAATGTGAAAATTTTAAATTGTTTCCATAAAACTATTGAATTTCCATTGAAACGATCTTTGATCCTTGATACGTCTTTTTTTCAAATGACCAATCTTTGATACAATACTGATATTTAAAACCTTGATTGTACATTTCATAGTTATCAAGCTTCTACAATTCATATAGTCCACTAATTAAACCATCACTTTTGTTCATAATAGCATTATCTATTCTTTTTGATTGCTAGTCATTTACATGCATTACGGAAACATTTCAAAGGGAATAATGAATGAAACAATTATATTCTAAAAAAAAGTTTGGAAAGTAATTTCAAGTATGAAAAATTAAGGGAAAAATCTAATCAAAATGAATTAAGTGTTTAAAAAAATTGTACATAACATGGAAAACATTATTATGTTTTTAAGAAGCAATATGTACCATCTCTATCTTACATAATTGATGCATATATTGACATAGGTTTGGTCACTCCATAAAGTAATCTTAGTTCTTATTCAAAGTAATAAACTACAAAAATTTAGGTCACTTGTTAGTTTTGAATATAGGAAATAGGAAGGTTAGATTATGTTAGCTTTTGCTTTGCAAATAGTGTAATTACTTGTGTGATGAATATAGGTAAGTTATAATTTGTGATAACTCCATGTAGGTGGTTAAATGGATATCCATTTTAAAGGATCCATTATCATACATATGTATTATACTGAACTCTTCTTATTAGAGTTGATCCTAAATGTTTCCCTCATTTTGACATAGTACCAGAGCTCTAGGTATGATAAACATCTCTTGACACTTTATGCTTCCTATTATCACCTTTGAGTTTCTCTTGACCTTCCACCTTCTTTGTTGCCACTTTTGAGTCCACCAACCCTAACAACCTCTCACCTCTATTATAGTTGTTTGGCACCTCCTTGTGCTTCAATTGACCCTATAAAAGGATATCCACCCACTCTCTCCCTTTGTTGCCTTTTATTTTGAAGGTTTGACTTTGTTCTTGGCTTCGATGGCTTGGTCTAGGGCTTTCGATTCCTCTATCAAATACCATTGACCTGGCTAGGGTTCCTACCAGCCTTTGTTAGGGTTATCCATCCCAACTATATCCCTTCCTAGGGCTACATTATTGATGTTGGCCACTTATTGAGGGTTGCTTTGTTGTTTCCACCTACCTATTGTATCTTCTCCGTTGTCAGCTCATTCGATTGTTCATCAACATTGCTACTTCTAAAATTGTACAACTCTTCTTTATTATGCTCTCTATAAACAATTGTGATTCTATTTCCCATGACTTAACATGTGTTTTTTCTTTCCCCGTGGGGATAGTGCACACAAATAGGCAATGGGTGTTTACAATGTTTCTCTTTTGCACCGTTTCTACTACCATTTAAATTTGGTTTGCGATTGGTCCATTTAAATTTAAATAGTAACAATGGCTTACAAGGAATTTATGCTTCAACATTTGACTGGTACCTTGGAAAAGTTAAATGGAAAGAACTACCTCCTTTGGTCAAAAAGCTTTTATACTTTTGTTGCACCACAACAAAAAGTTCAACATGTTACCAAATGGCCTCCTAGCATCAAAGATAGAAACTATAATGATTGGTTTACTATTGTCAATAGATGATCTTGTCCTGTTTCTAGACAAGGTACCATGTGAGCCTCCTCTAGAATTAGGCTTAACCAAGTTCTTTAGGTACCTAATTTTCTTGTAATTTCTTTATCTATTAGTGTCATCACTGTTTAATTATCACGTTCTATGACATTCTTTCCTTTCCATTATACATTTCAAGATTTACTTATAGGGATGAGGATTGGTTTAAGTTGTAAGTGAAGTAGTAGTGTGAATCTCTTGGCTTGTGATGAACTCCTATGTGGATTGGTTGCATTGCTGTCTACTTTGAGTCCTTTATCATGTGGCATTATAGGCTTGAACACCTATCATTTTAGATGCTCAAGCAAACTCCTCCTTGAGTCTCTCTTTCTCTTTTTGAATGTGAATCATGTTAGTTAGGATTTACTAATGGGGATGTGGATTGACTTAGGTTGTAAGTAGAGAAATGGTGTATATCTCTTGGTTCATAATGAGCTCTTGTATGGATTGATTGCATTGTTGTCTATATTGGAGTCCTTTGCCACATGACATTACGGGTTAGGACTCTTTTTGTTTTAGAAGCTCATGCAAATTCTTCCTTGGGTCTCTTTCTCTTTTTGAATGTAAGTTGTGTTAGTTATGAAAACATTGTCGTACTACTTTTCATTGTCTTCAATTAATGTCTAGTAAAAGTGTGTTTAACCTTGTCCATTGTGATGTATAAAGTCTTAGTTGTGTTCCTTTAGTTTTTGGTTGTCATTATTATATGTTTTTTATTGATGATTATTTTAGAGTCTCTTGGGTCTACTTATTAAAAGATCATCAAAATGTGTTGAATGTCAAGGATTTCTTTGCTGAAATAAAAAATTAATTTTCTATTACTCTAAAATATTTACAATTGACAGTGTCCTTGAATTTGTGAAAAATGACTTAAGTTTTTTGTGCTTTTCTTGTACTACATTAGACTACTTGTCATCATATCTAAAAGCAAAATGAAGTTGTTGAGTCAAATGCTCTTCATATTTTAGACATTGTTTGTACTATGTTGATACCTTTGAAATGCCCCTGTACTTATAGTTGGATGCTATTCTTATAGCTTCTTACCTCATAAATTGTATGCCCTCAACTCCTCTAGAAGGTGAAATCCTTCTTTGTCAACTTTCTTGTGATAATGAGTTACTCTCCAACAGGTATTTGGTTGTGTTTTCTTTCTATAGAATCTTTCTCCATGGATAAATTGTCACATCAATCCATTGAATATCTTTATTGGATATTTCAAAACTTAGAAGGGGTATTGTTGTTTCCACTCTCCAACAATGAGATGGCATTTCTTGGCCCATGTCATGTTTTTTAAGTCTCAGACTTACTTTGGTGATGTCCCCTACTAGTACCTGTACCCATTGCTAGTGGAACTACGATCAAAAGCAATGCCACCACTCATCTATTGTACGTGTATTAATAATGCAGGTAGCCACCACTTCTCTTGTTGATTGAATCTACATTGGCCCTAGATGCGAATGATTCAAATGTTCCCACTACCTTACAACTTGACCTCACTACTTCAAGGAAAGGTACATCCACTAACACTTTATATTCTTTTCCAATTTTGTTTACAATGATTGTCTTCAACCTTCTGTTTCATGTCTTACCTTGTCTATATCTTTCGAGTCTATGCCCAAAAACTACTTAGAGACATTACAGATGATGAAGTGAAAACCTTGAGATTACATGGTACCTAGGAGTTGGTATCTTACCCTACCAAGTCCAATATAGTTACTTATAGATGAGTATAAAACATTAAATATAAGTTTGATGGTTCATTGGATAGGTATAAAACTTGACTTGAATTCACTAAAACATATATTGTTGATTATGGCAAAACTTTTCTCTTGTTTCTATTTTCATACTTCTCTTTATTGAAATCAATTAACAATGGGACTTGTACTAACTAGATGTCAAAAATGTTTCTTTTGTTGTTATGGTCTAGTTAAATAAGTTTACATGGAACAACGTCTTAGATTTCTTACAGTTAGATAGAAGTATGTAAATGAAGGGTTATTGGATCTTGAAGGATCCATATACATTTTGTATATATATTACTTTACATAATGGAAAACATACTCTTTGGTTTCCCCTAATTCTAGATGGTAATAAAGGATTAGGGCTTAACCACCCTTGTTGAAGACACACCCTTCCTCTTCCTCCTTCTTTGTCATCTTCTTCTTCCTTCTCATGTCTTTGTTTTAGACGCTATCTTCTCTATTCGCCTCTTCTTGCTCGGCAAACACGAGTTTTGGTGACACCCAACATATAACCTGCATTGTCTCCACCACCTTGCATTTGACTCTAGGTTCTTCTCTTCCATTTGTGTGTAGTGGACTCCTCATTGGTGGGTGATTCCTAGACGTTGAAATTGGTGACGATTGTCATCAAACTTAATTAGAACAACTACCTTTATTGGGCTAGTGCATTTGAGACCTTGGCCACTCACTCTTACTATTGACACTTGATTGAAGAGTTGCTAATCGATATGAAGTTGAAGGTGTACCAGAAATGGTATGCAATGGATTGTGAGACCCTTCGTGTAACGTATGAGAATGACAATAGCATCTTGCATGTCTGTGTTACATGTGATTAGCTCATCTTACATCGTCAAAGGGATGTTTTCGTCGTCACCTACTAGAACCACCTATGTGCCTTGCTTGACGAAATTGACATTCATTTCCTGTTGGTCGCCGATCTTCTTGCCTTCCTTTGGTATCGCCAAGAACTTGCTATGGCAATCTTCCTTGTTGAATTGTGACTTGATGTCACCTCTCAGGTGTGCAAGCAAATCTTAGGGTAGATATAGTGTTGTCCTTGCAAACCACTTTTAGGTGAGCCCACATCTCCATCATGGTGCCCACGTCAACTCTTGTAGACGCATCGGCTCTTGCAGTCGTCTAGTCATTCGGTGACTCTCATGATGGATAGCTCTCTTCTCAACTAAGGGGTCAAGGTTGAGGGTGCAACGGATAGTTTCGCACCCCATGTATACACTATGGATGGAAAAATCATTTGTTCGAGACATGTTGGCAAAAATTTGATTGTCCACTTGTCATTACCAATGCAACTCAAGTGGAAGCCTCATCTGAAAATGTTTCCACTCAAGCATCGTAAAAGTCCATATATATATCTCAAGTTGACTATGACAAGTATCTAATGTTTTGAGCTTAACAACATGAAACTACTTCTGTTGCTCATGTAATCTCATCTTGTATGCAAGCTTGTCACATTACCTCCTCAGATACTTAGGTAATAGATTTTGGCACATCTAACCATATGACTGGTAATAGTACTTTACTCCAGAGATTACAAAATATGTCCTTTATTAAGATTGTATTCCTTGTAGATGGCCATACTTGATTTGTTTCAAGTGAACGAATAAGATCTATTTCTTCTACTATGACCCTTGAAAGGGTTTTATATGTTCCTTAATTTCTTGTTAATTTATTGTCCATTATTGCCATTACTTTGTAAGAGTTTTACCTTTCCATTGCACTTTTTAGGATTTGTAGATGGAATGAAGAATTGGTTTGGGCCATGAATGTGGATATGAAGTTTATGTGCTTATTAAGGATAACGTACTTTGTGGGCTTGCATCTGTAGCAATCTCAACTAACTCCTTTGAACTATGGCATCGTTGTTTGGGTCATCTATCGTTTTGTAAGCTACAGGAGACTCTTCCTTGGGTCTCTGCTAGTCCTTTTTTGTGTTAGTTGTGTATTATGGGTAAACGTTTCCATGTCACCCATAAGAGTCCTAAACTATCTCATGTTACTAGAATGTTTGAGTTAGTGCACTGTGGTATTTAGAGACCTTTTAGGGTTGCGTCTGTCTTGGGATTTCATTATTATGTTGTGTTTGTTGATAATTTTTCTCAAATGTCTTAGTTATACTTGTTAAAAGATCGTCAACAGCATGTACTTGAAACTTTTTGTAATGAAATTAAAAATCAATTTGGTCCTCCCAAAATTCTCTGCACTGACAATGCCTTGGAGTTTTCTCATTTTGATGTTGTCCCTGTTTGTAAGTAGTGTGACATTCTACATCAAACTACTTGCCCCCATATCTCTTAACAAAATAAGGTTGTGGAATGAAAACATCGTCAGTTTCTAGATGTTATTTGTACCTTGATGTTTGATATTAATGTGACATGTTACTTGTGGACTTATGTCCTTTCCAATGCTTGTTATTTGATTAATCGTATGTTTTTTGCTCTTTTAGAGATGATATTCTTCTTTGGCATCTTCAACTTGATAAGGAATTATTTGCTTTATTCCCTAAGGTCTTTTGGTGTATAATGTTTGTTAAAAATCTAGCTCTTAGACTTGATAAACTTTCTCCTTGATCTATTAAGTACGTCTTTGTGGGATATCCTTGTACTTAGAAAGGTTGTTGTTATCACCTTTCTTTTTGGCATTATTTTGTGTTCTATGATGTGTTATTGGAGAAGGTTTCCTACTTTTCTTTTGTTGGAGTTCTTCTCCTTTGGACCTGGTGCCTCAGACTACTCTTATTGATCCTGCTACTTTGAGGGAGCACAACCTCATTTGTTGCAGGTGTACCAACATCAGTGGTTGCACATAACTCCACTTGAGGCTTAAATCACTCCTCTCCCTTTGGAAGTAGATCCACAACCTTTTGTTGACCTATCTATTGCCTTTTGAAAAGGTATCTGCTCCTTCACTCATTATCCCATTTCTCATTATGTTTCTTATAATTCCCTTCCATTATTAGAATCTATTCCCAAGCATTATATGGTATCACTTACGCTACCTCAGTGGAAAGCTGTCATGGATCAAGAAGTGCAAACTTTGCATAATAGAGGACATGTGCTCTTGTTCCTCGGTTGACTGATAATCTTGTGGTTGGCAGTAAAATGAGTTTTTACTATGAAACACAAGGATGCTGGCCTAATAAATGGTTACAAAGCTCAGCTTGTGGCTTCACTCAAATTATGAAACTTTTTTTAATGAAATCAAAAATCAATTTGGTTTTACTTCCAAAATTCTTCACATTGACAATGCCTTAGAGTTTTTTCATTTTGATGTTCTCTCTCTTTATGAGTAGCATGACATTCTACATCAAGCTACTTACCCCTATATCTCTTAACTAAATAGGGTTGTAGATGGAAAACATCGTCACCTTCTAGATGTTTCTTTTACCTTGATGTTTGATATGAATATGCCATGCTACTTGTGGGCTGATGTCTTTTCCACTACTTGTCTAATTAATTGTATGCTTTTTGCTCCTTTAGGGATGATATTCTTCTTTAGCGTTTTCAACCTAATAAGGAGTATTTGTTTACCCCTTAAAGTCTTTGGGTGTACAATGTTTGTTAAAAATCTTGCTCTTGGACTTGATAAACTTTCTCTTTGATCTATCAAGTATGTCTTTGTGGGATATCCTTATACTCAGAAGCGTTATCGTTGTTATCACCTTTCTTCTTAGTGTTATTTTGTTTTTTGGAGAAAGTTTCCTACTTTTCTTTTCTTGGAGTTCTTCTCCTTTGGATTCAATGTCTTAGACTACTTTTATTGATCCTACTACTTTGAGGGAGCACAACCTCATTTGTTGTAGGTGTATTAGCATCAGTGGTCGCACATAACTCCACCCAAGGCTTAAATCACTCCTCTTCCCTTGGAAGTAGATCCACAACCTTCTGTTAACATATCTATTGCCTTTCGAAAAGGTACCTGCTCCTCCACTCATTATCCTATTTCTGGTTATGTTTCTTATAATTCCCTTGCCACGTCATTAGAATCTATTCCCAAGCACTATGCGGTGGCACTATGCTATCTTAGTGGAAAACTGCCATGGATCAGGAAATGCAAGCTTACACAATAGGGGGACATGGGCTCTTGTTTGTCGGTTGACTGATACTCTCATGATTGTTTACAATGAAACGCAAGGTTGATGGCTCAATGGACCATTACAAAGCTCAACTCATGGCTCACTGCTTCATTTAGACCTATTATATTGAGTATGTTGAGAAATTTTCACTAGTGGCCCATTTGAATTCCATTCGGGTGTTGTTGTTACTTGCCATAAATAGTGGCTAGTGATTGCCTAGATAAATGTTAGTAATGCATTTCTTTATGACTATTTAAAGGAGATTGTTTATATGGAGCAACTTCTAGAGTATGTTGTTCAAAAGCACACATATATTTGCTTGAAAACAATTTATGGCCTTATGCCAAGCTTTTAGGCATAATTTGGCAAACTTTGCTCTATGATGCTATCTCATGGGTTTTGTTGGTGTGCGGTAAACCCGTCTATATTTATCGAGAAAAACCACTTAGGCAAGCACACTATTTTGGTTGTATATGTTGATAATATTCTGTTGATTGATGATGACAAAAGGGGCATTTTGATGCTAAAGCCTTCTTTGCCAATGAGTTTGTGATCAAAAACCTAGGCCAACCTAAATATATCTTGGGCATTGAGTTTGCTTATCATAAAGGATAGATGATACTATCTCAGAGGAAATATACACTTGACTTGTTGAAGGAAACATGCCTTTTAAGGTGCATGCCAGAGCCTACATCAGTTGAGGAGAATCCACCATACTCGGATGCTTCTTCAGAGGTATTTGAAGATATTGAAAGGTATTTTTGGTTGATTGACAAGTTGATTTACTTGACTGTTACTAGGTCAGACATTGTTTATGTTAAACTATTAAGTCAATTTATGCGTGAATCAAAGAAGGTGCATTGACTTTGATCAATAAGGCTTCTTTCCTCTATTAAAGGAAATCTAGTGAAGGGCCTAATCTACATTAAGCATGGACATAGAATCATGTTGTTGGCTATTTTGATTCGGGTTATGTAGGTGATTAGGATAGGAATTCAACTTCAGGATATTGCACTTATGTGGAAGACGAATTGGTGACATGGAGTAGCAAGAAATAGAATGTAGTCTCGTAGTCGAGTCTCGAGGCTAAATATTGCTCAATGTCCTAGACTGCAAGTGAGATAGTATGACTAAAATCTTTGTTGATAGAAATGGTTTTTTCAGTGCCTCTTCCTATGATCATGCATTGTGATAATTAGATTACTATCTACATTACAAGTAATTACACATTTTATGAACGTATTAAGCATATAGAAGTTGATTGCTACTACTTCTGTGTGCTTGTTGACATCTTCACCAAAGGGCTTACACTAGTGTATTCAATGATTTATGTAACAAGTTAGGATTATTTGAATTATATTGTCTGGCTTGATGGGGAGTGTTAGATAGAAATATATAAATGAATGTAATGGGTTATTGGATCTTGGAGGATTAATATACATGTTGTATATATATTACTTCACATAATGGAAAACATACCCTTCTATTTTCCCAAATTCTAGAATTACTTTGGGGGAGAATCTTGTAATTTGAAGAAGACAATTTATAACCTTCAAAGTTACGTTATGATTATTGGAGGTTTTTGCTAATGTTCTATGGATTACTCCATCTTTTATTAGAAGATTACTATTGAATGTGCTATATTGGTGACATCTTAATCACAAGTATTGGTGTAATTTTGTTGATATGGTTGGAAAACTTGCTTGTCCTAGGTACTTACTGCAACTTTCCATTCTCTTCTTTATTGGATCTCTAATGATTTTCTCCTAAGGATCTTCTCTAATCTTCTTTGAATGATTAAAGGCTCTTTAATAGGATCAACACTTCATTTTCTAAAGCTTTTGTGGTTTGTATTTTTGTTATTTCTCTTGTTCAAGTTTTGATCTTATTTGAAGAGTTTTTATATATTTATTCATACATGTTCTTTATAATATAAATATATTATATAGGTATTCCTTTTTTTCTAATATCCATCGCAACAGATTTTTAGGTATTGTATCATAATTTCTTTTCTAAATCTTTGTAAAACATATGGAAGTCCTTCCTCTTAACTTTGAAATTTTTTATTAGTTGTTAAGGCAGAATAACTTCTATTATTAACCTTCTTGGCATAACTTTAAATTGATTTTTTGTAATTTTAGTTGCCAACCTTACTCTTTGTTCAATTACCCTTTTGCATAATTTGATAGTATGTCTTATTAACTTGATATCATGATAATTATTAAATTTTTTTTGTCCTCTTTATTCTTAAAATACTCTTTCTCTATTTATCTGGCATCTTTTTTGTCTATAAAATTATATTAAGAAACTTGGTTAACAACTTAATTCTTATTTCACCCATGCATTTTCAACCTTAAATATGAATATCATTTGGTCCAATGTACACATTTGATTTTATTAATGGGTTCCTTTACTTCAAAATGGTAATTCTTCTGAAATAATTATAATTTATATTCTTTGTATCGTTATCTAAATTTTTCATGTAAGAGTTTTTTATGGTAGATTCATCAAAATGTTTTAAAAAATTCCTAGACCATCTATTTTTTATTTCATTTTTTTCTACTAAACATCTGCCACCTTCATCCTTAATACATTGTTCTTGACTCAAATCTATAGATTTCCTTTTTCTAACTTTAGCCAATTTATATATTCTATTTTCCTCTTGTTTTATGCTCGGATTGTCATATATTCCTTAAGTGTTATGTTCAAAATAAAATGGGCTGGCTGAGAGAAACTTTTCCTGCAGTCATTCTATTGTTCTTCCCTTGATACACTGTGGATTGTGGACGTTGTATACATTCCTTACGTAGTAGCGTAATACTTGTGTAAGTGTTATTGTGACATGTTTTCTTCCTTGTTGACATTGTCATATACAATTACAGCTTGCAAAGAAGTATCATCCGGATGCAAACAAGAATAACCCTCCAGCCAAGAGGAAGTTTCAGGAGATAAGGGAAGCTTATGAGGTTTGACCTCATATGGATCATTTTAAGCTGTCTTTGAGTCCATTGGACTTATATTTTGAAATGGTTTTAAGTTTCTTTTTTCTAAGGCAATATCATCTTCATGTGACATTTCAGAGATTGCGTGATCCTGAAAAGAGAGCAGAGTACGATCAGGTAATCACATCAGAGTTTGATATTTCTACATTTTATTTTTTAGCTTTAACTGATTTTGATCTTCAAGTTCTTTGTTTTCTTTAGTATATAGGTGATTGGAGTTTACTGTTTTGAAATTTTTATCTAAATTCATATTCTCTAGGTCTCTACTTTCTCTGTATTTATTTTTTTCTGCAGTATTTATTTTGTATGTATCTTGTATAAAATTTCTCAGTAATTCCTTTTTATTTTTATGATGCTTTACTGCTGCTAAGAAAAAAAGTCTTTAGATACTTTTAGCATGGATTTTTCATAAGCAAACGGGAACTTCTATCATTCCTTACATATGAAGTTCGTATTCATGTTGTATGCTTGGAATACCTACTATAAAATATTGAAATGTGTTTGAGATTTGAAGAATAACAGTTATTTTCCTCATTTTTTACAGAGAATATCTGTCGAACAAACAGAGACAGCATCCTATTCTGCTGGTAGTTCTAAACGATATCAAGCTTCCAACCAAGATCCTTTTTCCCATGCATTCTATCACATTTTTTCAGAGGTACTCTATCTGTGTTTTTATGTGTATGAATGATGTATGCATATGCACATTCATATGAATACTTGTATGTACATACTAGGGGACACCTCATGCCTAGGCAATGCCAAGCACCCATCTAAATATTTTTTATAATTTTAAACATTTATTATTGTTAGGAGTATTGTATGATTTATTAGCTGTATCATGTGACTTAGTATTATATGAGTATTTTTGTAATTGTCCCTTTTGTAGCCACTTTATATATAGAGGCACTGTACAAGGTTATGGAATAACAATACATGTTTACTCTTAAGGGGAGGGAAAAAAGAAAACGGGGAGGGGGGTTGTGTAGAAAGGAAAGTAAAGGAATTTGAATGAAAGTTGGGTGAAATTTCAGTTGTTTGTGAATATTGAGAAATAAGAAGAGAGAAGATATTGGATTAATTCAATAACAAAGACAAAATCTCTTTATATAAAAGCTACAACATATACAAAATAAGTTTAACCAATGTAAGACTAAATCCACACATACTAAATACGTAATACATCATTTACTTTAACACTCTCCCTAAAGTTGGATATTCCAACTTGTTACAAATTTAAAAGGCATGAAAACAACACACTTACAAAGAAACAAAGACTTTTTTAATTTAAAAGGAGAGATTTTTCTTTCTAAAAAAAGCATGCTCACCACAAGTGCATTCTTCTCCTCATCTTCTTCCTCCTTTCCCCTTGTGTACAGTCCTAATGGTGACAACAACGATGGGAGGATAACAAACAATCAAATAGGGATGATGTGAGAAAGTGGTTGTGGGAGAGAAGTGCTGGGAGAAAGAGATGCGATGGGAGAGAAGCTCCATGGGAGAAGCACTATGGGCGAAATGTCCATTTGTCGTAGGAGACTAAACTACTTGTTGCAAGAGAAAGGTCCACTTGTTGTGAGAGAAAGGTTCATTTGTGTGGGAGATGTTGAGAGCTTATCCTCTATAGATTTTGATGATGTTAAACAACTTTGACTTGAAAGAGATAAAGATTCAAAGTCGTAAAGCCATGAAGGGAATGAATATTCAAAGTTATAAAGTCATGAAAAGATGAAGAAAAGAAGTCACGAAGGAATGAAATTACATGAAGTTAAGAAGCCAAGAATATCCAAGATTTAAAGGTGAAGACAATGAAATAGTGAAGACATATGAAGAACACATATACAATCAAAAAGGTTTGGACACTTGTATAGGTTACTCACTTAGATTCTATATGTCCATATCTATTAAAACCTTTATAAACCAAAATCGATATAATGAATTTTACATTCGTTATAATGATTCACTATTCACATGACAGACTACGACTTAAACTTCCTAAAAAATTGGTATAACGATTTGACAAAAACGTTATAACGATTTTTAATTTTGTCTCGACACTTAGAAAACTTTTTGAAAAATTATTTTGTTAAAAACATATCTTGTAAATTAAGGTATTTGAAAAAATTGGTATAACAATTTTATAAAATCGTTATAACAAATTTTGAATTCAAATTGACACTTAGGCAAGTTTTTGAAAAAATATTTACTTGGAGAAATAATCTTGAAAAATCCGGAATTTTGGATATTTAGGAAAAATTGGTATAACGATTTGACAAAAATGTTATAATAATTTTTGAATCAGCCATCACTTAGGAAAGTTTTTAAAACATTTAGTTGTTTAAGATTTGATTTTGGATGATCCGAAAGCTAAGATTAGGGGCACTTAGAAAAATCGTTATAATGATTGGAAATTGTTATAATGAATTTGTATTCAGCACATAGGTTCAGTATAATGATTTATTCAAAATATAGCTTAAGTTGTAAAAATGTTATAACGATTTGGAAAAATGTTATAATGATTTTGCCTTTAGTAGTCATTGGTCTCACTTTAAGTCTATAAATAGGAGATCATTTCACCACTTTTTTAGAACCCTTTTCACATCTCCTTCACATGACTTGTGCATTCACTCTCTACGGTCTTTGCTCTCATGTACAGACTTTCTTTGAAGGTCATTGGTGATTCGAAGAAAGGAGATTTTGAAGGTGCCAAAACTTAAAGTTCGTTTCAATACATCTTTCGAGGTGATCTTGTTTTGGTTTAATTGCAAGGGATTGGTATTTCGTGTTCTTGGTTGGTTTGATGTGTGTTTGACCTAAAACACACGTGAGTACTTTTAGAGTGGTTGGTTGGAGAGTTTTATCCTAAACTCTTGTTGGTTGGAGAGTTCGACTTAAAACTTTTAGCTTTGTGTTGGTTGGAGGATTCAACTTGAGATTCTTGGTTGGTTGGAGGATTCGACCTAAAATCCTTGGTAGGTTGGGGTGTTCGATCATAAACATCTATGTTGGTAGGTTGAAGGATTCGACTTGAAATCCTTGGTTGGTTGGGAAGTACGACCACAAACTCTTATATAGGTTGGTTGTGGAGTGTGAGTACAAACTCTTGCGTAAGTTGGTTGGAGGGTACGACCACAAACCTTTATTGTAATTGATTATGTGTGTGACCATAAATACTCTTTTGTAATTGGTTTTAGTAGTGATTAGATTAGGCTAAGTTTTTTAAGTTTGGGGGTGAACGTAGTTAGTTAGTGAATCATTTAAAAATTTTGTGTGCTTTTATTTCTGTATTATATTTTTCATTTTTGCATCGTTTTAAATATTCACGTTTTATTTTGTTGAAATTCATATGAAAATTATTTGAAATTTGAACAATCACTATTTACCCCTCTGATGGTCGTGATCGATTCTAACAATTGATAACAAAGCTAAGGCTATTTATTATTGATTTAACAGTCACATAAACGTAAATGACCATTAGAATGATCGATAGCTAAAATGTCAATAAATCATCATTTTTTAATGGCAATAATTATGGTTATTGGAGTATAGGATGATTGTTTTCCTTAAGTTATATAGTGTAGACTTGTGGTTAACGGTATAGAGATTTTTACTATTCCGTATAATGAGTAGATAAAAGATCAAAAGAAGATCCAATTAGACGTTAAGGGGATGAATGTTCTGTTTTGTACTTTATCGTCTGATTAATTTAATAAAATTTCTACTTACACAATTGCTAATGAGGTTTAGAGGTTGTTGGAGGTTACCCATGAAGGCACCTCTCAAGTTAAGAGATCAAAAATCAATTAATTGGTGTATAAATATGAGTTGTTTAAGATACATGAAAATGAGTTGATTTTTGATATGCATTCAAGGTTTTGAGATATCATAATTTGTCTCAAAGGCCTTAGAAAGGAAATCTTTATACAAGAATAGGTACAAAAAGTCCTATGGAGCTTTACTGATGAATGAGAAAAGAAAACTACAACTATCGAGAAAGCTAAATATCTCATTACTTATACACTCGAGGAGTTGATTGGAAACCTTACTACATACGAGCTTTAAATCAAGGTTGCTAGAGAAGAAAAAGTTGAATCAACCAAGAAAATAGAAAAGAAGAAGGAAAGTGCCTTTTAGGTTGAGTCAAGTGATGACGAATCGGATATTGATGCTGCTATTGTGTTGCTTGCAAGAAAATTCAAGAAACTAGTAAGATTCAAGAGATGCATGAAGAATGAAAAGACTTCAAAAGACAATCTTCTACAATACTAAAATTGCAATGAAAGGAGCACATCAAGAAATATATTCCCTTGCTTGAAAAATAGGATGACCAGGAGAATTAAAGATTAAAAAGAAAGAAAAATTTAAGAAAACCTTGAAGGCAATGTGGGATGAACTTTACTCGTCAAGTGACATGAATCAGATGTCTCTAAGGAAGATCACCAACGTGTGCTTCATGGCACAAGAAGAGGAGATATATTGTAAATTGCAAACTTCTATTAATAATGATAATGATAATTTTGATTATAATGAATTCATGGATGCATATTTAACATTGCATGATAAATATAAAGATTTAAAGAAACAAATGAAAAAGCAAATTTGTTGTATTGATGACTTGCAACAAGAAAATGATAGCATTCAAATTGAGATTGAAAAACTTAGAAAGGAAAATAGAGTTTTGATAGAAAAACAAAACAATACAGCATGTATTTCTGACTTGAAAAGGAAAATGAATTTTTGCATGAGACAATTAGTAGATTAATAAAGGAAAATAAAGATTCTTTTGATAAAAAATACAAGATTGATTGTATCTGTGATATGAAAGAAGAGAATAACATACTAAAAATAAAATTAAACAATTATCAAACAATGCGTGTAAGAGTACTGCATACAACTTTAGAAATCACATGCATAGATGCACTCTCAAGTACAATCCTTATTATAAATTTGATAATATTCCTTATTGTGGTGAATTTATTAGAAGGATTTATGATGATCATGTATTTGTTCTAAAAAGAAATCAAAAGAAAATATGGTTACTTGTTGGAAACAAATTTAATATTTTGAGAGCTAACCTTCATGGATCCAAGAAAATGTAAGTATCAAAATCCTTAATTTCTACATGATTATAGAAAATTAGAAAGAGGGATGGAAAGTGAGCAAGGTATGTACAACATTTTTGATTTTATTGTCTTGCTACTATATGAATAGAAATAAGTGGTAGTCATAATGTTTATGTCTTGAAAGTATATGGATAACTTATTATTAACGTGATTTAAAATTTAGGAGGTGTGATGACTTAAATTTAGGGGGAGCTATTACACAAAAATAGACATTTAGATAATTATGAGAATGATTTGTTTAAATCATTATTGAAATTATTGTATATGAAGTTAAGTTATTGAAATAATAGTTATGTATGAATCTTATATAGAGATAGGTTGATATGACCTTATGATTATTGTATTGGAGTTGATTAATTAGGTGACATGAAGCATGAGCGTATATTGATGATGAATCTAAAGGAAATTGAATTTAGCAAACTTTTTGGAAGAGTTATAGGGATATTTGAATTTTTGATTTAAATTTAGAACAAAAATCCATAGATATCATTACTTAGAATATATGATGTAGGAGAGACTTAGGAATATATTGTTTGAATAATATTTGTTGAAAAATATCTTCATATTAATTAAAAATAAAATTGAAAAATTCGATACAACAAATTTCAAAATCGTTGTAATGATTTACTGTAGAAAGCCCATTGTTATACGTCAGTATAATGTTTTGAAAATTATAAAATGAATAAGTAAAATTGAGATTTTCGTTATAATGATGGTAGTTTTCGTTATAATGATCTGGGACTTAAAAGAAAATCTGAGACTAGTTTGAGATAGACTTTTTCGATATAACAAAATCTTGTTTTCGTTATAACAATTTTTAGAATGACTTATAAAAAGAAAGAGGAATGTTATAATGAATTTATCGTAAGACCAATTTGAGGTAGAATATCATGTGTAATAGTGAAACGTTATAGCAATTTTAAAAATTGTTATAATGAATTTGTCGCATATGCACCCATATATAAAGGGTCGAAAGAGGGAAAACTCATTTCATTCATTATATCCGCTGTAGACTTTTGCACCCAAGGAGGATTTTGTGTCTAAAGGTTGTTCTTAAGGTACCGTTTTTGAGGAAAATAGATTATTAAGGTGAGATTCGAATCTTTCACTTCATTTTTATGTAGATTTTCAACATCCCATCACACTTTTCGTAAAATCATGTTAGGTTGAGAAAGATATGAGTTTTTCTTGAAGAACGTGCTTTGAGTTAAAAAAGTTTAGATCATTGTGATTGTTGTGAATAAATTAGTAGATTTCAGTTCAGATTTGAAGATTTTTGAGCTTTAGGGGGGGGTTTGTGTAGCCATGAAAATGAGAGAAAAGGAAAATTGGAAAAAATTTATGAATTTGAAGGTGTTTGTGCAAGATGGAAGTTAAAGAAAAAGTTTTAAAATTTCCAATGGTATAAATACCATCGTTTTCCAACATTTCGCACCCTCTCCCCTCCGAAAGTCAATGCGACTTGGAAAAATTAGGGTGGAGTCATTCGTGTTGGAGTTGCAACTCGTTCCTCCTCTTCATCGGAGCCACAACCCTCATTCGATCCCTTGTTGTGTCGTCATCGTTGTTATCATCCTGTAGCACCAGTTCCTCCTTCGCTGTCGTTGTCACCCTTGCCGCAACCATTGCGACCCGATTCCTCCGTCTCCAAAGCCATGAGTTGCCTGGCCGCAACGTTGCAACCTACCACTTGCAAAGATCTCCAAGGCCACCGTTGTAGCAACAGTCGTACTTTCAATTCCAATAGCAAATTGCGACTCCTTCGACCACTTCTTCTCCTTCTGTTATGTGGGTGCCTTTCGTGTTGTCAAGTGGAGTGCAAAGAGGGGGGCTTGCTATTGGCGTGCCTACTCATCACCACCCCTCCAGGCCGTCGCAACAACAACAACAGGATGCTTCCGTCTCGTTTTTCTTCATTTAGGTCTACTCCGTTCAAGGCGATGTAGTCGAGGAGCTCCTCAGTGGGTGTTTCGGACTAGCCTTCCAACTCTAATGCCTAGGTTGGGGCTCTCACGGTTCATCCCCTTTTGCTTTATCGTTTCCTGCCATTCCTTTATCTTGGTAAATGCCATTTGAAATTGTGTTTCCCTTTGAGGTACCTAGTTGTGATATTGAATTAGGGAGATGACTGGTTTGAAATCCTTGGCAATAAAGTTGGAAGTTGGAATAATTGTTGGGTGGGGAGGGGGTGTGGGGGAACGAAAGGTACAATATTATTCGAATAATGACTTTTTTTTGTATCGTGGTAAGTAATATAAATTGACGTTGCATGCTAAGACATTTTATCATTGCACGTAGAGATCTCTTAAGAGAGGTGGAGGGACAGAAATAGGGGAAAATGCTTCCTTCTTGTTAATAGGATGGCTGAAATATCTCCCTAGGTTCTAACAATGCCCATATTTGTTTCTTTTGAGTGTGAGCACTATTTGGAACTTTATAGATTTTTTAGTCCCATATTTGATAGATTTTCTAAATTTTCCATTGGATGCACAAACAATCCTTTTAAATTTTTTTTTCTTAAGTTTCACTTTCCCTTTTCTTTTCCAAATTTTTCTTTTCTTTAATTTCTAGGACGCACAAATGGGCCCTTAATGAAGATTTTTGTAAGGATGTCTAAGAAAATGCTATTCATTCTTATAGAAAAGGGAAAGGAAACCCAATCCTACGCATCTAGTAAGGGAAAAGAGAAATCATTGAGGAAGAAACAAGTGGGGGTTCATATCCCACTAGATTGTTTAGGAATCCACATGCAAATGAAGTCTACCATGATAAATATTATGGAAAGAAATTCTGTATGGTAGAATAGTCAACTTTAAAGGCATGGAAGGAATTCATGCAATGTTTGTAGTATAAGGGTTGATTGAATTCTTGCAACAAGGTAGGATAAACGTATGTCTTGAAATCATAGCTCTTTTCTATGCTAATATGGGAGATATAGCTAGAGGATATGATAGTTATGTCAATGGAACTCATCTCACTATCACTGAAAAGGCTTTGGAAGTTCATTTGGGACTAGACAGTGATGGGATTGATGTTACTCTACCTAGCTATCATCATAAGTTCAAGAATGAAGAAATCAATGTAGTTGTGAGTGACACTGTATGGGGATGTAGAAAAATAAATGCAGTGGCTGACTTAAATAGAGAAGCCAAAATAATTGCTTACATTTTGTCAATTAATGTGTTTCAAAGAAAGAGACACAATGATGAGTTAAACGAGAATACTTTGAGAGCAATTTACTGTATCACGGAAGGTGTACCAGTAAATTGGGCTTAAGCAGTTTTACATTGCATGGAAAGAGTTAAAACCAAATTCTTCTATGGTCGCAGCATTATGAGCCTAATAGAAAATCTTGATGTGGATCTTACCAGATTCAAGACAATTTCCCTTACATTTACTCCAATCACTATTTACATGTTTAAAGGGACAAAAGATCATCCATCCTCACAAAGGCTGACAACCGCAACACCATCTTCCTCTCAGCAACATCAAATTGAAGAGGAATTTGATGAGGATGTGAAAGATACAATTGCCAGTATTAGATATGAATTGAATGAAATTAGTGACCACATGTATGAATGATTCATTGAAATAAATCAATAGATAGCAGAAGTAAGACAAGAAGTAGAATACACAAGGTAATAGGTGGAGAACACGAGAATTTCCATGGGTGCTAAGCTAATACAAACTCACCTATATTTGTAGTAATAGTTTGATAGGTAGGACAAATACTATAAAGCTTATTTGGATGCAAAAATAGAACAAGTCTTATTTGTAATGAAAAATTTGACTGTTAAAGAAACTCAAGTCACAACGATGGAGGAAGACACTCCATTAAAATAGAATGGCTTTACCTTCTTTAAGTATTTAGACTATTTATTTTAATTATGAATTGTATTGTATTTGCTTGAATGTATGGTTGAATTATTATGATATGGTATGTAATCTTAAATATCTGCTTGGTTGACTTAAGTATTGTTGTGTGAATTCTTTTATTTTTCAAATATTATGGAGTTATTCACATACATCACTCTTTATTATGCTTCAAGAATTTTCTTTAGATAGGAGTATCTTATGCAGGGAGAACTTTCATTTAGAGGGAGTTTTCTTTTATGCTTATTTTCGTTATGTTTTGTAATATGTCAAATAGGAAGAGCAAAATGTAATTTACCCTTTTTCATGATTGTCAAAAAAGAAGAGAAAAATGCATGTTATTGTAATAAGTTGTAATAGGTGTATTAAGTTTTTTTTAGTTTTAGGATATGATTTTGACATCATAAAAAATGGAGAGATTGTTGAGAACTTATCTTTTATAGGTTTTGATGATGTCAAATAATTTTGATATAAAGGAAATAAAGATTCAAAGTCATAAAGTCACGAAGGAAATGAAGATTCAAAGTCATAAAGTTATGAATAAATTACATGAAGTTAGAAAGCCAAAGAATATTTAAGATTTAAAGGTGAAGACAATGAAGATAGTGAAGACAAGTGAAGAGCACATATACAATCAAAAAGGTTTGGAAACTTATATAGGTCATTCACTTAGATCCTAAGTCTATACTTATTAAAATCTTCACAAAGCAAAATCGGTATAATGAATTTTACATTCATTATAATGATTCACTATTCACATAACTTAAACTTCCTGAAAAATTGGTATAACAATTTGACAAAAACATTATAACGATTTTTGATTTTGTCCCGACACATAGAAAACTTTTTGAAAAATTATTTTGTTAGAAACATATCCTATAAATTAAGGTATCTAAAAAAATCGGTATAACAATTATATAAAATCGTTATAACGAAATTTGAATTCAAATTGACATTTAGGTAAGTTTTTAAAAAATATTTACTTTGAAAAATAATCCCTAAAAATATGGTATTTTGGATATCAAGGAAAATTGGTATAACGATTTTACAAAAACGTTATAATGATTTTTGATTCAGCTATCATTTTGGAAAGTTTTTAAAATATTTAGTTGTTTAAGATTTAAAATATTTCTTGTTATAACGATTTTGTATTCAACACATAGGTTCGATATAACGATTCATTCAAAATATGGTTTAAACTGTAAAAACGTTATAACAATTTTGCCTGGTTTAGTAGCCATTGGTTTCACTTTAAGTCCATAAATAGGAGATCATTTCACTACTTTTTCAGAACCTTTTTCATATCTCCTTCATATGACTTGTGTACTCACTCTCTACGACCTTTGCTCTCACATACGGACTTGCTTCGAAGACCATTGGTGATCCAAAGAAAGGAGATCTTGAAGGTGTTAAAGTTTAAAACTTGTTTCAATGCATATCCTTTGAGGTGATCTTGTTTTGGTTTAATTGTAAAGGATTGGGATTTTGTGTTCTTAGTTGGTTTAATGTGTGTTTGACCTAAAACACACGTGAGTACTCTTTTTGGGGTGGTTGATTAGAGAGTTTTACCATAAACTTTTGTTGGTTGGAGTGTTCGACTTGAAATTCTTGGTTTTGTGTTTGTTGGAGGATTTGACCTTAAATCCTTGATTGGTTGGAGGATTCGACCTTAAATTTTTAGTTGGTTGGAGGATTCGACCTAAAATCTTTGGTGGGTTTTAGGGAGTGCGACTACAAACTCCTGTGTAGATTAGTTAGGAGGTGTAACTACAAACCTTTATTGTAGTTGGTTGGGTGTATGACCATAAACACTCCTTTATAATCGATTTTAGTAGTGATTAGATTAGACTCAAACTTCTTAAGTTTGGGGGTAGATGTAGCTCGTTGATAAGTGATCGGTTTGCTTTTCTTGATTGGTTTGGACGTGTGTTCCACCAAAAACACATGTGATTTGCTTTGTGTTGGAGTAGTTGGTTGGAGAGTTTTGCCACAAACTCTTGTTGGTTGGAAAGTTCAATCTAAGACTCTTGGTTTTGTGTTGATTAGATGATTCGACCTTAAATCCTTGGTTGGTTGGAGGATCTGACTTAAAATCCTTGGTGGGTTGGGGTGTTTGACTATAAATACCTATGTAGGTTGATTGGAGAGTGTAACTACAAATTTTTGTTGTAGTTGGTTGGGTGTTTGACTATAAAAACTCTTTTGTAATAACTTTTAATAGTGATTAGATTAAACTTAAGTTTCTTAAGCTTGAGGGTGGACATAGTGAATCACCTAAAAATCTTATGTGTACTTTTATTTTTAAATTATATTTTTTGTTTCCGCATTGTTTCAAATATTCACATTTTATTTCAAATTTGTAAAAATTATTTTAAATTTGAAAAACTACTATTCACCCTCCTCTAATGATCATGATCAATCCTAACAGGAGAACTATTTGCATATGCGGGAGAAAGAGCTACCTGTTGTGGGAGATAAATCTGTTAGTTGCTGGAGAAAGAACCACATGTTGTGGTAGATAAATTTTCTTGCCATGGGAGAATGAGCTACTACCTGCATGTGAGAAGAGGATGTAAAGGAGGAATTGCAAGAGAGAGAGAAAGGTTGTCGACATGTGTGGAGGAGAGGACCTGTAGGAGAAGCCTTACAGGAGAATAGAAGAGAGAGAGTTAAAGGAACTTGATGCTTGGTTAGGGTGTGGGAGAGATAGAGTAGCACTGTAGGAACTTGTAGTTGGCTGTCGAAAGAGGACTTTGTGAGGAAGGTCATGTTCATCGAAGAAACCATCAATGGAAGACGATGTAGGAGAGATTCGTGCGAGAAGAGTGGCATGATGAAGCACGAAAGTGGGTGTTAAATAGAAGAGGCTCGTGAAAGAAGTAGAATAAAGGGGGAGACAACCAATTGAG
Source organism: Amphibolis antarctica (assembly GCA_024699675.1). Lineage (NCBI taxonomy): Eukaryota > Viridiplantae > Streptophyta > Magnoliopsida > Alismatales > Cymodoceaceae > Amphibolis > Amphibolis antarctica. The sequence continues at coordinate 37,341 of JAMKPZ010002932.1, forward strand.
TGAGAATGGTTGGGAGGAGGGTTACAACAAGATTCCCTCTTCTCACGTAGGTTTTTTTATCTAAACGAGACTTTCAAAACCTAACTTTGATATCATATTGAGAAATAAGGGAGGAGGGTTACAACAAGATTCCCTCTTCTCACGTAGGTTTTTTTATCTAAACGAGACTTTCAAAACCTAACTTTGATATCATATTAAGAAATAAGAAAAGAGAAGAGATTGAATTAGTTTAACTAATTCAAAGACATGACTTTTTTATATAGATGCTACAAGACATAAAAAATAAGTTTAACTAATGTAGGACTAAGGCCTTGTTTAGGGAGAGCTCTAGTTAGCTTGAGAAGTTGAATAGAGTTAAAACTGAACGATGATGAATCTTCATAGTAATTAGGGTAGTGAAAATTTATATGTCGAAGTTTTAATAATGATGTTACAATTTGTGCGGAGCTAAAGTTGAAGCTTAAACAAATGAGGCCCAAACCTACCCATACTACATACCTAATACATCATTTACTTTAACAGTGAATAAGAAAAAGTGAAAGAAGATAATTCTTCATGTTCCCTCGTATAAATGTCATCAATTTTTGCACTTTCTCTCCCTTTCCTTTTAGAAAGTGTGGAATTTGTCTTCTCATGTTTGTTTTTTCCCTCGCATTTGTTCACCTTATGATTTCCCTTTACATCAGGCTCTAACTTCCCTTTGTTAGGAAAATCCTTCTTGCTTTATTTTGATGATATAAACTTAATGATATATTTTGTAGAGTTATTTAAGAATATTGCGAGAAGTTGAAGATAAAAAATCAAGTACAAAAGAAGGGAACTTAAGATGCCAAAGGCGTAAAGATGGATACAATGGACTAGCTTGAAGATCAAGAAGAAGAATTTTAATTTCTCATTGATTATTTTTGATGTATGCCTGTTTTGGTACTTTTGATAAGAGATAGGTTATATAGATCATTTAATTTTAGGATTAATGCATTTCACATGTCTAACATTGAGAAAATTCTATGCCAAAATTTTTTCATACTAGTTAGACAAATCAGCATATCATCTATATAGGTTAGGAGGACTGAAAATTAAATTCCCTTAAAATGGTATATTTGTAAAGGTACTTGACTTTAAATCAGTACACTATGAATTAGGTAACTTTATACTGTGTGTTGCATAAGTTTTGGAATTGAGTGAATGACATGCTAGTTTACTATTTGTTTCATAGACTATGATGAATGGTAATGGTATGTTGGCTATACTTGGAAAGAATTTTTGTATAGTAATATTGTTTTTGTCAATTGGTATATTAGAGATGTTAATTGAGTCGTGCTTAACTAGGTCGACATCGCCTAATACAATCAAATCATATTGTTGACTGACACGGAATAGTTTGACGAGCCATGCTTAGGCCAATCTTTTGCATTTTTGTGTCACGACAGTACGAAAATAATTTTAAATTTTTTTAAAATTTTATATTTATTTTAATTTATTTTTTTAAAATTACATACATTGTATATAGCTTAAGTTTGTTAATAAGAGATGCATGGTTATAGGCTCGAATCCCACCTTTTATTATTTTTTAGTATTTATAAATTATATTAAATTGTAAAAAATTTGGAATACTGAAATTTTTAAGAGATGCTAGTTATATAAAATTTTTAAAAAGTAAAAAAATAATTAAAAATTAAATTGTGTTGGACCTAACCTAGCATGAGCCTAAATGGGCCGTATTGTATGGGTTGTGCTTGGGCCGTTGGTTGAAAGGTCAGGCATGATAGGACATGACACGAATAGTATCGTGCTTTAAGAAAATTGGGTCGGGCTGTGCCGGGTTGCTCCGATTGACATCTCTATGGTACCAATTGTTCGATCAAGTTTTGAGCTTGAATGATTTGGAATACTGAAATTATTCCCAAGATACCAATCTCAATTAGAAAAGTTTTTGAATTGATACCCAAATGACCTCTAGCATATCAATTCACGATGATGGAAGTAGCTTTTGATGGAGCTTTTGGCAATTAGGAAATGCTTTGGTGGTTGATGAAGGCTTTGGTGGAGGTGCAGAAGTGGGACTGTAGGGAAACCTATAATTGGATCAATTGACCCTTTTGACATTGATTGATCCAGCCTTCGACAACCCAAAAGCTTTTCCTTATGAATGATTTATCAATCTGACACTAGTTTTGGATTGATGAATCGTTCAATCCAAGGTATTTTCAATAATATCTAAGGTTTCAAGATCTTCATCTTGAAGAACCATGTTGGATTAATGAAATATCATCAATTCTGATTGATTTTTCAATCCTTGATACAACCTTTGTGATAGGTTAGATTACTATTCTGAAAGTATATGATATAATGCTAGATCTATTCATACTCCTAGTTACTGCAATCATTTGACTCGTTACTTCAGAGAACCACCAAAGTCATCAAGGTGAAGGGATGAATTGTGTAAAGAGATGAAAAGATTTTAGGCTATGGTCATGAATGCAGTGATCAACTTCTTGACTCCACAATATTTTTGCTTCATCAATATCAACATGTGGGATATCTCATGAGAGTGTTTGACTTAGAATGTTATGAGATGATTGCTATGTACCAGAAAAGTTATGCCATTTCCTTGTCATAGGCTCATAGAAAATGGTGTAACAGTCACCTGGATTGGTGGATCTGTTGCATAACATTAGGAGACAGGCAGTCTCATGGATAAAGATGGCTGGCAGAAGCAGAAAAAGACACTGAAGGGCCTGGGGGTGATGCAGACTGTTGGAACAGTGGCAGTGGTGGCTCCAGATGTGTACCAAATGGTCACCAGCTGTACTCGAGGGCTGGGAGGTGGTGATGGTGGTTTCTGATCGCTCCTACAGTTTGTCAGAGGTGGTGGATGTGGGGTGGGCCAGTCAGTGGTGGAGAAGACAGGACCAATAGTGCCCTAGGGCACTGCCTCCCTCTCTTTTTCTCTGTTTGATAAAACCTATGCTCTTGATATCATTTTAGAGTAGAATAAAGTGGCTTAGAATAGGCTAGCAAGCACACCGTATATGGACATTTTTAGTGACATATGGGTAGGTGGATATTCATTTACCCATTTAGATAACTAACATTTGTTATTATTTCTACCCAATTTTTTCACTGTCATTCCTTGCTTATGATAGCTGACATCTTTCAATATGAAATCATATAGGTATTTGAAGATGATAGACAACGATTTGCTCCTGACATAAAGGTCACTTGTCTACAACAGGAAACTAATACATAATTTGTCACTTTCAAATATTATATGGGCACATGAGTTTTGTATATGATCTTTTATAGGTGGATCTTTCTCTGTCATTTTCTGAGGCTGCACGAGGCTGCACAAGGCAGATTTCTTTCAAGGCAGATGTTACTTGTAATTCATGCTGTGAGTATAAATCATTTTATATCCTATACAAATTTTTCAATTTCCGTATTTTTGTCTTTGCTTATGAGGAATTATTTCTGGTTTGTTTTTATGACAAATGAAAAACCAACATTATGCAACCTAAAATAAAGGCATTTTTGCTCCTGCATAATGCATGAGTGTTTTAGACTCATCTGTTATTAAATGTTTAAACGTTTGTTGATTCTTAAAGATTGTTGAGGTTCTCTTCTCTTTTTCTAGTGTGGGAGTAAACATATTAATGGGTCGTATTGTGTCAGTCTGACATGATTCAAGTCATGCTTGACACTTCATGTTGGGTTTGCCATATTGGCCTTACATGATTCAAAGTCATGTGTTGGCACCACATTTTCACTCAAATCTTTGTTTTATACTGTTGGTATTTCATTTCAGCAAGACTTTAGTTTCATACTATTCGAGCTTCATTTCTGCATATGAATTTAGTTTTGTACTGTTAGCATGACGTTCCTGCTTAATTCACATCTGCATTACCTTAGGTTTCATTTCCAGTCATGGCTTAGCATCCTTTACACTTCATTAAGGGTCAGCCACTTTGAATGCTTTCTTCTGGAAAGTCTAAAAAAGTTGTCCACTGATGGATCTCATTAGCTGTCTAGCTGTCCGTGACCGAATCCTGGTGTTGCCACTAGGATCCCTGGACTTAGCCATTTTTTCAATGTGTTCTACAAATTCACCTTTTTGCTGAGGGTCCAAAGACTTAACTTTTTTCCATTTCCCTAAAATCGCCTTTTCCTTCTGATGGCTCTTATTAACCATTTGGTTATTTGTGATTGGATCCTGGTGTAGTCACTGAGGTCCTAGAACTTAGTCAAATTTTCAGTTTTCTCACATCATGTTCAATTTGTTAAAGTTTGGGAAAATTATCCATTGATGATTTTCCATTAATGATCCAGTTGATTATAACTGAATCCTAGTGAAATCACTAGGTCCAAGAAACTTTATCTTTCTTTGGATGTTGTGATGCTTGTTTGCACCATCAACAATCCGGTCAATTGAGATCGGATCCTGGTGAAACCACTAGATCCAAAAGCTTAACTTTTTCCATTGCATCAACATAATGTCTCTTGCATTTTCCCAACACTTATTTTTTTTGCCAACAGTTCGATTCTCAGCATTTTCATCATCTTTCAAATGATTTAGAGACTTGTTATAACCTAGGCTTGCACTTTCAGGTAGGTCTAGTTGCCTTTTTATTGGATTTTTTTCAAAACACACTACATTTTAACTAATGAAAAAAACGGAAATCTAAATTTTGGAAATTGGGTTACCATTTTCCATTGTCAACCAAATTGCCTTTTGTTTCATTTCCTTTATTTTGTCATCTTAACATCTTGTCATTTAGCCTAAATTAAATCATGATTAGCATCCAATCAATCTCCTTTCAAGTTGCTCACAACAACCCAGATGGCTTCAACACGTCAACCCAACGTCACCGCCCTTTACACACGACTCCTGACCTCACTGAGTTTTGATCGCCAGCTTTGCTGCCTAGGCTTTGGCCACCTCAATTTGAGCATCGCTTGCTCCTCCCCCACCTTGCCAAGCTTGTTGGAATCCATGAATCGGACCCCTCGTGGCCAGGCAAACCTTGTTGTGACCTTAGATCGGCTTCCCGAGTGTGTCTTCCTGACCTCTGGTAGTCATCGCCACTCGTTGGGTTCGACCTTTGGTTTCCTCCTTCAACGCACGAAACCCACCAAAAATGCACAAGTAGGATTGCACACGCTTAGACAAAGCCAGTGATACCCTTGATTCTCGCATCAAGGCCGTCTTCCCAAGCTCTAGCAGTCAGCTTCATCATTGGCTGATTTGATCCACTTGTTTTTCTCCTCATCGGCACATGGAATCGACAAGGAAAGGTGTGAGGTGCATCTGCACACTTAGTCAAGCTTGGCGCTATACTTGGATCCACGATTCAAGCTTGCCTCCCTAAATTCTTGTGAACCTCATCATACCCTCAGTTTTGACCTTAGTTTGCCAATTGTTGACCTCAGTTTCCCCCTCTACCAGTGCACGAAATCCATAGAAGAGGTGTGTAATAGCTTCCTCTTGATGAGACAGAACCTAATGGTATCCTTGGATCCATGATCTAAGCTTGTCTCCTCTGGCGGTTGGACAAGCTTTTTGGTAGTAGAGCTCTAGCGGTGCTCCAGCAAGGTTTAGCGCCCCTACTTTTTTTTGGTTTGGTGACACGAACGGTGAAGTTCGTTACCACTTTTGGCTTAATCAGCTTAGAGAAAGGAAAATGTTTCTTCGGATTAATTTTTTGCTTCTTTTCATTTAAATCAACATGATGTTTTAATTATCGAACTCAATTTATTATTATATAATCTCTTGATTTATGCATATTCTATGCTTATTTAATGCTTCATGTTATTTTCATGCTAAAATATCATGCTTCAAACGCCATTTAGCATGTTTGCTTTAATTATGCTCAAACATCATGTTTTATTAATGGAGGAAGAGGAGAGTGTAACTCCTTTCCTTCCCTATAAGAAAGCTTATGAGTTTGTTTTCTATCCGATAATTAATCTTTTAATTACCGAGTAATTGTCTGACCTCTTCATGTTCAATCATATGAGGATTTGCAATTTACTTATTATTTTATGCCCTAATCGTATGCATTTTACATGTTCATGCATTATTTTAGGATTGCATTTGTCAACCCTAGGTTGGGGGACACTTTAGAAAATGTAAGTCATACATTTACATAATTATTAAAATGAAATTTAATCAAGTAACTCATACATCATTTTGCATCATGCCCTGTATTGTATAAAGGTTTAATACTTTTAAATTTCACTAAATCCATGCATTTACATGTTATGCATTTACATGTTATGCATTATATTTGTTTGAGTTTTCTTTAAACTTTAGTCTAGTCACAAGTAGACTCATTTTCAACCCATCACATGGGTGTAGAAAATGTTGGTATTATTACCGTAGCCAATGATGCACAATGTAAAGTCATTGGTATTGGATCCATCAGGATCCAAATGTATGACGGGACGGTGAGAACTATCTCTGAAGTACGTCATGTTCCAGATTTTGAGAAGAATCTTATCTCCTTGATTACTCTTGATGATAAGGGTTTCTGTTACAAAGGAGGATGTGGAGTTCTTCAGGTAAGCAAAGGATCACTTGTACTGATGAAAGGACTCAAGCAAGGACCACTGTGTATCCTTGAGGGTTAGACAAAAGTTCAAATTGTTATTGTAGTATCCTCAACTGAGTTGCTTCACAAATCAAAGATATGGCATATGCACCTTGCTCACTTAAGCGAGAAGAGAATGCAAACTCTGCAACGCCAAGGCCTCTTAGAAGGACTCAAGAATATCAATCTTGATTTTTGCGAGCACTGTGTCTTTGGTAAGTAGAAAAGAGTCAAGTTTGGTCCAACTGAAAGGAATACGAAGGGTAAACTTGACTATATTCATATCGACTGTTGGAGACCGACGAGAACTCCTTTAGGAAATTCTAGATTCTTCCTATCTGTTATTGATGACTTCTCAAGAATGACTTGGGTGTTTCTAATGAAACACAAAGGAGATGCTTTCGCCAACTTCAAGGAATGGAAAGTTTTGGTTGAAAACCAAAATGATCGAAAAATCAAGGTCTTACGAACAGATAATGGCATTGAGTTTGGCAATAATGCTTTTGATTCTTTGTGCAGGAATACAGGTATTGCCTGACACAAAATAGTTGTACACACCCCACAAAAAAATGGTATTGTAGAACGTATGAATAGAACTCTGTTAGAAAAGGCCAGGTGTTTGATTTCTAACTTTAAAATCGCAAATGTCTTTTGGGTAGAAGCAATTCATACTGCGTGTTTTATTACCAATAGATCTCCATCGTCTTCCATTCAGATGAAAACTCCTTATGAAATTTGGACAGGTAAACAGGCAGATTATTCTAAATTAAGTGTTTTTGGGTGTCCTGTTTATTTTCATGTAAATGAAGGAAAACTTGAGCTAAGAGCAAAGAAAGGTGTCTTCATGGGCTATGGAGATGGAGTAAAAGGATACAAAGTGTGGGCTCCTCAGTTGCACAAAGTTATACTTGCAAGAAGTGTAACTTTTGATGAAGAATCTATGCTACGGGAAGGGAAATTTGTTGCTGAAATTTCTGTCCCCTCTTCGAGTAGCATTTCAGGTGATCAAGTGAAATTTCAATTGTCTTCTTCTCAAAAGAATGCAGATCTTAATCCAAATGGTGAAGAAGATGAAATTGAAGGGCCAGAAGCTGAAACAAACACTTCTATAGGGATGGAACAGCCACAACTCTTTAGAAGTGTGGTTATAGATAGGCCAAGAAGGGAAGTCCGACCTCCTACAAGGTTAGGTTTTGAAAACTTAATAGCTTTTGCCTTACAGGTAGCTGATGAACTTGGCTTAGAAGAACCATTATCATATCAAGAAGCCATAAACAGTAAAGAAGCTTCACAATGGACGATGGCAATGCAAGAAGAGATGGAATTGCTTTGATCTACTCAAACCTGGTCTCTGGTGAAAGCACCAGAGAGGAGAAAAATAATCGGCTGTAAATGAGTGTTTAAGAGGAAAGCGGATCCTGAAGCTGCAGGTAGTATCAGATTTAAAGCACGCCTAGTTGCAAAGGGCTTCAACCAAGTAGAAGGAGTAGATTATACTGAGATATTCTTTCCTGTTATGAGACATACATCAATCAAAGCCTTGTTAGCAATCGTGGCTCAACAAGACTTGGAGTTGGAGTAACTAGACGTCAAAATCGCTTTTCTACATGGAGATTTAGAGGAAGATATCTTGATGTGTCAACCGGAAGGATTCCAAGATCCTTCCAAACCAAATTTTGTATGGAAGTTGGAGAAGTCCTTATATGGACTCAAATAGTCTCCAAGGTAGTGGAATAAGAAGTTTGATACTTTCATACTCAAACTTCAATATCACAGAAGTCAGCACGACTCTTATGTTTATGTCAGGAAGTGTTCCGATGGTTCTTGGGTTTACTTGCTTTTATATGTAGATGACATACTCATTGCCTCTAAGCAGATAGGTGAAATTTAGAAGCTAAAGTCTCATCTAAGTTCAGAATTTGAAATGAAGAACTTAGGTGTTGCCAAGAAAATTTTGGGAATGCAGATTTTCAGAAATAGAGAACAAAATAAATTGTTCTTATCTCAGCAGGACTACATACAGAAAATTGTCAAAATTCAGAATGAAGAACTCCAAACCTACAAGTACTCTTTTTACTCCAAGTGTTCATTTGTCCTCTTCTATGTCACCACAAACAGATGATGAAATAGAAGATATGAGAAGGACCCCATATGCAAGTGTAGTCAGGAGTCTAATGTATGCCATAGTATGTTCTAAGCCTGAAATAGCATATGCTGTAAGTGTTAGCCATTTTATGTGTAGTCCAGGGTGAGAACATTGGTAAGTTGTAAAATAAATTTTCAGGTATTTTAAAGGATCTATTAACCAGCATCTTAGATATGGAAATAGTGATGATTGCCTTGTCAAAGGCTATTCTAACTCAGATTTTGGAGCAGATAGAGACACTAGAAAGTCTATGACTAGCTATGTGTTTACAGTGGGTAATTTAGTGGTGAGCTGGAAGGCATCTCTTCAACCAATAGTCACTTTGTTATCCATAGAGGTTGAATATGTTGCAATGATAGAGGCCGTAAAGGAAGGTATCTGGCTAAAAGGTTTGCTTGGTGATTTTGGCTTGCATCAAGATTCTATTGACATTTTCTGTGATAACCTTAGTACCATTTGTTTAGCCAAGGATCATGTCCATCATGAAAGGACAAAACATATTGACATAAGGTATCACTTTATCTGAGGTGAAAAGAGGGTTAAATTTACTAAAATCTTTATTGAAGATAATGATGGGATCTAATCAAAGGAAAGCCGAGATTCGAAACTAGGGAAGAAGGTAGAAGATAAGGAGAATCAAGTACAATACTAGGTTTTGCGTGGTTCTGCCGAAGCTTACATCCACGAGGCGTCTTCTGGTGGTTTCCACTTCTTTATCTTACTCTCAGTTACAAGGTTACAGCACTTATTTATAGTACATCATTAGGGCACAAATCACCCCAAAGGCTATTAGGCCCAATAAGCCCAATAAGCCCAATAAGGATAGATACACTTGTGAAGACTTAAACAGTCTCCACACCAGAGTAATCCTAACAATCTCCCACTTGGAGACTGTTACAGACATATGCTCGCTCATCAACCTTGTAACCTTGCCACCACGTCACTCCTCCATTTTCAAACAACTTGGAGGCCGACTAAGGCCATGCATAGTCTTAGTTTTTGAATGCTGATAGTCTTCGTGAACATGTCTGTTGGATTCATGCTTCTTGCTATCTTTTGAAGTGTCAGATTTTCCTCTTCAATCAATTCTTTGATGAAATGATACTTAATTCTGAAATGCTTGGTTCTACTCTTGTAGTTTGGATTTCTTGCTGAGTAAAGAGCACTCTGACTATCACTGTTTAGAATACTCCCACTAGCTTTTATCTTTAATTCTCCAAGAAAACTCTTAAGCCAAATTTGCTCTTTTGCTGCTTTTGTTATAGCTACCAGTTCAGCCTCCATTGTTGAAAGGGTAACACACCCTTGCAACTTAGACGTCCAGCTTATAGCTGTGCCATTCAAGGTGAACACATAACCTGAAGTACTCTTGTTCTGGTCTGAATCTCCAACAAGATCAGCGTCACAGAAGCCTTGCAAGTCTAAATTACCTTTCTTGAACTACAATCCAATGTTAGTAGAACCTTTCAAATAGCGCAGAATTCACTTTACTGCTTCCCAATGCTCCTTTCCTGATTAGACATAAACTTGCTCATCACTCCAACAGCATGAGCGATGTCAGGTCTAGTGCTTGTTGCAGCATACATCAAACTACCTACTGTAGAAGCATATGAGACTTCAGACATGTAATTCTTTTCAGTGTGATCTTTAGGCACCTGATCCTTGGTCAACCTTAGGTGAGCTCCTAAGGGTGTCTCTACTACTCTAGCATTGGTGTGGCTGAATCTCTTCAACACCTTCTCAATGTACTTTTCCTGAGACAATATCAAGGTACCTTCATTCAAATCTCTCTTGATTCTCATTCGAAGGATATGGTTGGCTGAACCCAAATCCTTCATATCAAATTCTTTTGATATCTGTTGCTTCAATTCATTGATTTTGTTGATGTTACTATAAGCTATCAACATATCATCAACGTACAATAGCAGAATAATCAAGGAGTCACTGAATTGTTTCCAGTAGCAACATGAGTCCATCTCACATCTACTGAAATCAATAGTACAGATGTAACTGTCAAACCTCCTGTACCACTATCTAGGTGCCTGTTTTAAGCCATAAAGACTTTTCTGAAGTCTGCAGACAAGTTCTTCCTTCCCAGGGACACTGAAACCCTTTGGCTGCACCATGTACAGTTCCTCATCAAGATCACCATGCAGAAAGACTGTTCTCACATCCATCTGCTCTAGATGTAGACTATGAGAGACTACCAGACTGAGAATAATTATAATAGTTGTCATTTTGATTACAGG
>JAMKPZ010002933.1:0-17578 GCA_024699675.1 Amphibolis antarctica
CTATTCCACCAACATGCAGGTACACTCATCAACATGCCCATGGACTTAGTTCGACTTCCGGGGCAAAGTACACGGCTGTCAAACCCTCAACCGGTGTACAATCTCGGCTATTAGCCATGGCCTATTCCCCTGAGCCACCGGATATATCCCTAGTGCACATTGATCTCCATTACTCGACTGCTGGCCAACCTACCACAGCTGCCGGCTATACACCTGGGTAAATAATTCAAATCTATTTGAAAGATAAGGTAAGATTTAATTACTTAAATCTTGCAATCAATCAATCACACGGTTCGTGGGATTGAATCAAGATGTACGTGGAGTTTCCATCTTGAGATCACCCAAAAAGGAAGGTAATTCCCTATATAAAGGGACCTTCCACTCCATTCAAGAGGACCGCTTTCTGAGATTTCGAAGGAGAGAGCTTTTGGCCGACGTTCTGAAGCATGATTTCAAAGGAGAGCTACTCGGAGCATCAACGTCCCCTCACCACACCGGAGCAAGGACTTCCGACCATCGTCGGTGACTCCCTGCAGGTAAGCTCCCTCTTTTCCCCTGCCATCATGCCTCTGATTTAGCTTCTTTCCTTCGAGCCCTTACTGTACTGAACCTTCCCCATGCAAAGGGAATGGTCGGAGGATATGCCCAGATATCATTCCTTCAAATATGCTTTCGAAGATACTAGCTGCCTCTCTCCTTACTGGGTAAAATCACTTGGTATGATCGAGATCAGTTTGGTCGCGATTCCTTCATTAGGACTTTCTACACGGGAACCTACATTTTCTTACGTGTTTTACCAACGCATCGTCGGGTTTTCCCTGTCCCTTTCCTTTGAAACGACTGGCCACCGTCAGACGTGTCGTCTCCACTTATAGATGACCATCTCCCCGAAGGTGTCCACCCCTCCCGTCCTTTGGGACTAGGTGCAGAAATCTCTACACCCAAAAGTTGAGGCGACACACCGGGTGAACATCCGGCCCCAAACTTGGATGTCCGGTAGGCAGATGGGTAAACCCACTAGACCTTTAGCTTTTTAGCTAGAGGTCTGTCGCAATGGCTACCACGTCTATAGTCGCATTTTACCTGTTTCTTGCTTATCTCGCTGAGAGAGGCAAAGCTGCCCTCTCGATGCCCCGGAAAGGCTTCCAAGATGAGGCCATCGGTATGCATCCTTGCTAATGCCGGCCGTCCAGGTGTATGAGTATGTACACCCCGACGGTTCCCCTTTACCGAGAGGAGCAAAGTTGCCCTCCCGATGCCCTGGAAAGATTTCCGGGATGAGGCCGTCGGCATGCATCCTTGTCGACACTGGCCGTCTGGGTGTATGAGCATGTACACCCTGACGGTTCCCAATTACCAGGAGGAGCAAAGCTGCCTTCCCAATGCCTCAGAAAGACTTCCGGGATGAGGCCGTCGGCATACATTCTTGCCGATGCTGGCCGTCTGGGTGTATGAGTATGTATACCCCGACGATTCCCAATTACCGAGAGGAGCATAGCTACTCTCCCGATCCTCTAGAAAGTCTTCCAGGATGAGGCCATGTTTGGCCAGGTTGACTGTCGTGGTTTTTCGTCTTAGAGCCGGAGAGAAGCTAGGATTACCCAAGCTGTCTAGGGGTGCCTAACACCTTCCCCAATAGTACCTTGAGTCCCATATCTAATTCTCTCATGTTTCACATAGTGTTACATGATTTTACATCATTTCCATGGTTTTTACCATTTTAATGGTGGAAGGACAGTTCCCCATCCGATTTTCCTTATTTTCGACCCAAAAATAAGGTGGCGACTCCGTTTAATGAGCCATCCACCCCACGTGGCGATGCGCTCCCAAAATCACCTTTCAATTCTCTATACCTCGGCCCATCCATCGGTAGAGCCAACGGAACCCCATGGGCTTCCGGGTGATAGCTAGATGAAAGAGAGGGTACAGATTTTTGGCGACTCCACTGGTGAGACTCACTACGTTTTATCGATTAAGCGACTCAAACTCTCGCTCGTACGGCTCTTTTACAGTCAGCCTTTTGTTTTCCCATTAGGATTGTTGTCTTTCCCACCGCATTTGCCAAACGAAGCCGCTTTCAAATGCTTCGAACCAAATCACCCTTCTTTGGTTCTCCCTGCAGATTCTCCCTACGGACTTCTGCAGCTAGCGCTTGCAGTTCTGGACCCCACTGGCTCTCCCTGTCTAGACCCGTTCACAAGCAAGAGCAATGGCTACTGGTTTCACTGCAACATCCAGGACTTCCCCCTCTGTCACTGCGGTAGCCTCTGTGCCGCTATCCATAGTTTTCAGCCCACCACCGCCTGACGTCACTAGGACGAACTTCACCAAGCCGATCGTTGTACCTACTGGAGTCGCGAATCAACCCAGGGCACCAAATCTGTTTGCGGCTGCGCATTCGACAATCTCGCGCTACATTCTGCGCCGCCCACCTCCCCAGCTGCTGGAGCTAAAGATGATAGGCCGGTTCCCACGCAGAACACCGGCCCATCCTACCAACTGCCCTCAAACATGGAGGGCATAGAAGGGGTCGGCACCTTCCAGCCGCCTCGGTCGAGACATTTCGAGCAGACTCTCCTGGTTCATTAGTTGGCGCGTTACCAACAGTAAGGGATTAGTTCGATAATCCCACCCAGGCCAATTGTCCGTGTCCTAGAGATGCCACATACTGAAGAATATGATGTCGTCATCACTCTCGTGGCAGGTCAATTCTTTCAATCGCCACTACAGCCAGTGGCCGCCACTACTGTTGCCCTAATGCTGGACTTGCAGGGGCAACTACTCCAAAGGATAGCCGAATTGGAAGCATTCTTTCGGAACATGAGGCCCGACCCGCTGGAACCCTCTTATTCGTTCCAAAACCTCTATTTCTATCCAGAAGCAATGCTCCCTCCTGACTTCAAGATGCCTGAACTGGTCAAATACAACAGGCACGGCGATCCCCATGCGCACCTCCGGGCTTACTGCGGGGACATGGCGGCACTGCAGCACAAGGAGAAGCTCCTCGTCCAACTATTCCAGAAATCTCTCCAAGGACCCGCACTGTCATGGTACATGTCCTTGGACTTGACAAATATCTACACCTGGGAGCAGCTAGCATACATGTTCCAAGAACAGTACACGTACAACTTGGACCTGGCACCCAAGTTGGAGGACCTCCGCAACCTCCGCCAATGCAAAAATGAGCCGTATAGTGGCTACGTTGGCAGATGGAGGGCCTTGGCATCTCAAATCCGGGACAAACCAACTAAAGAAGACTCCCTCGACATGATTGTACAGGGCACCTAGCCATCATTAGCAGCGCTTGTATGCATTCAGTCATACACCACGTTCTCCCAGCTGATCAAGGCCAGCAGTCGCCTGGAGCGGTTCTTGAAGTTAGGAAGATTTTCAGCCCTTCCCATTGGGGCCAACACTGGAGGAAGTATCCGCCCCAAGCCACTAGCAACAGGTGACAATGAGGGGAACAATCGCAGCTTCCGAAGGAACGACAACACGCGGCTCTCTTTCGTCACAGCCGTGGCAGCCGCTCCTTCGCCTTATCAGCTGCAGTAGGTGTACGCTTCAGCCCAGGAGTATCGTCCGATGGCCATCACTCCGACTCAGCAAGTCTACACAACCCGAGTTGCCCCGAATCAGTAGCCTTGGAGGCCAAGGGCTCCACCACCGACAATTGCACCAAAGCCGCCGGTGTCACGGCAATGGCAGGCATCAGCCCCAGGATCCTCTCGTCAAAGGAACCAAGCGCAAAATGGGGGCCGAACGGGTGCTAACCAACAGTGCCCCGTCCAGCAACAATCGCGGCAGCCATGCCAACCGCCTATGCCAGTGCAGCAACCGCACGTAATGGAGTACACGTTGCTCTTGGGATCACTGAGCCAGGTGTTCCGTAGGGCACAGACGTTGCTCACACTCCCTCCTGTTAGACCACCCCTAGATGTTCTTCCCCCCTGGTACAACTCGCAGTAGTACTGCGAGTATCACTAATTTGCTGGCCACGTGACCGACCACTGTCAGACGCTAAGACAGGCTATCCAGCGTCTCATCAACTTGGGAACTTTCAAGCTTCAACAACCTCCCACATCTCCTAAGCTAAGCCAGCAGACTTTCCTGAATCATGCAGAGAACTCTCGGGTGAACACTATCATCCCGGCTGCTAGTAACAGAAGACAGCATCCGCTTAAAGGATTCTGGCATATGCAGTCGGTGTCTGTGTATTCAACTAGATGTGGGCAAGGGACAAGGTGATCCCTCCCTTCAACATGACTGCTAGAAGTCGGAACCACCTGGTTGAACCTGGTCAACCTCATCCATCTGGCCCACAACTTGCCGATGTTAGAGGAGCTTCAGTCGTATTACTAGCAACTCCAATCCTCCATCCTCACTCTCCACAACCACCGATGGAGGAAGAGATCTCGATGACCTACACCGCAACAAGGGCCACCCCCATCTTCTGAAAAACCCTTTGTTCAGGTGGCGCCTGTGGTTACCTCGTCAGGTGTGTCGGGCATCGGGACAGCTATCCCAGCCTGTCCCAAGGTAAACCTCTACTCTCCTACTGCCCCAGTTAGAACGGCCATCCTTGCGGCACCTTCGGTCCTCAAGGTCCTTGCAGCCAACGCTCCAACTAGCACAGTCACTTCAACAACTACGGCCCAAGCACCACTCCAAGCACATCTAGCAAGGTAGCAGTTCATGCCTTTGACCACGCTGTCTCCTCCAGCTGCATCCACCTTCGAGCAGTGTAAGGGCAAGGAGGCACTCATCTCTCCAGCTCCCACCCCATTCCAGCAACAGCCGTCCGCATGCACGGCTATAACCAGGTCCAACCAAGTATATCAACCGAAGCTACGCCATGGGGGGATCTCCATCCCGGGAGTGCTAGGCCAACCGTCAACCGACAGTCGTCTGCTTGCTCAACCGGCGGCCACCTCATCAACACTGGTTGCCCACTCACTATCGCCCCCAGACTTGTCAGTCTAGCTGCGGAGGATACAGGCAGATATCTCACTATGGGATCTACTCCGATCATCCACCGAGCACTGGGAAACCCTCCTCACGACACTACAGGTGACAAAGGTGAACCAACGCCTCGCTCCCAGAGCCATAGAAGGGATGGTGGCCATAGTGATAGTCCTGTCTTTCATCTACTTCTCAGACTTGGACCTCTCGCTAGCTGGGACCGATTACAACCTATCCTTGTACATCCAGGTACAGTACAAGGACCTGTGCATCCCCATGGTCATGATTGATGATGGATCAGGGCTAAACTTGTGCCCACTATAGGTCCTACACAAGTTGGAGATCAAAGAACAAGAATTGCTTCCCACAGATCGGGTAATGAGAGGGTTCGACAGCACTCTCCATGAAGCTAGAGGTGAGATTGTCCTTCCCCTCGTCATCGGACCGACAACCTTTGATGTTTCGGTACACGTGGTGGACATTCTCCCAAGCTACAACCTCATTCTGGGCCGCCCTTTCCTCCACCAAAATTCCATTGTACCTTCCACCCTTCACTGGATGCTCAAATTCCTATGGAAGGGGGAGGTCATTGTTATATTGGCTGAGAATTACTATCGTCTGGGACAATCTGTGGCCATCGTAGCATCTTCCGAGTCGCAGCGCCCGACACCGGAGTCGGTTGCCACCACATCACCACTCAATCTCCAGAACCCAGCTACCTTCAACTATTTGTCCAAGTGCATGGAGCCTTAGGAGGACAACCCATAGCCAGACCAGGAGCCAGAAGAGGGTTTGCTGCAGTTGTTCGGAGAGTCTCCGACAAGCAGTGAAGGTCCAACCTTTCACCAACCTCCCCCACCATCGTCCATCTTACGAGGAGGAGCTTCGAAAACGGACGCTGCGTCCAACTAGTTTGTACAAGGAAAGGGGACAGCAAGGCTTATAGGTCATCAAAGTCAAGATGCAAGCCTGATGGCTTCCAAGCGACTCACGCCGGAACCCATGCCTTCAACAACAAGGCTTGGCATCCCACACACAAGTACACCGGCAACTGCGTCCTCAGCAGCCACTGACTTGGCAACCCGACCAAGTTGGTTGAGGCTTGGCAATCATACCAAATGTCTCGATTAGCATAGGGAACGGCTGGGAACCATCCGGGCACCAATACTACCATCTGGCCGTCGTCAAACCTATATAGGGGTGCTGCACCATGGAGTCAAGACAGCTAGCCTGCCCAATCTAGGTAACACCCTCTACGAGCAGAACACTGGCCAACATCGTGGGGCAGAACTAGGGGTATTCTGCCCCTCCCCTGCCACAGTCACTCAGACAGGTAAACGTGACCAGCCCATTGCACCCTCGTCCGAGACTCTACCTGGTTTCCACCTCCTATCTACACAGCCGCTGGTTCCTGCAACCAGGGTAGAACTAGGGGCATTCTACCCCTCCCCCTCTTCATGCGCCAGGTGGCCAGAGCAGCGGACGAAGCCCGACACCATGACACCTCAAGCAGGCGAGCACGACAAATCCATCGCCTTCTCCTCCTGAGCCTTCCCGGGGTTCAACATCATCCCTAACAGGCAGCCGGTATACCTACCCGGCACCCAGCCAAGAGACCACGGATGTAGCTCCCGAGGTTCATCATCCAGCACCCTTTCAGCTTGAGGGTTAGCAATCAGTGGAGGACCTTGACGACTCCCACCTACAAGATCAAGAACTTGAAGAGGTCAGTCCATGGGTCCAACCGCTTGAGTCCACCGGTATAACCTCTACTGGTGAAGTTGAACTTGTAAACCTTGGAGATGAACAGCATCAAAAAGAAACAAAAATTAGCAGAGGTACCCGAGCCCTATCGACAACAATTCCTCGTACTCCTGCGAGAATTCATGGAAGTGTTTGCGTGGGGTTATGAAGACATGCCCGATTTGGATGAATGGGTAGTAGTCCACCGACTACCCCTCAAACCGGAAGCCTGCCCTGTGAAGCAAAAAGCTTGACAGATGAGACAGGAATGGTCCTAGAAGCTAAAGGAGGAAGTTCACAAGCAGTTGAACGTCAAGTTCCTCCAGCAGGTCTTCTACCCAGAATGGGTGGCAAACATGGTACCTGTACCAAAGAAGGACAGATGGGTACGCATGTGTGTCAACTATCAGGACCACAACAAGGCTAGCCCCAAGGACGACTTCCCACTACCACACAGATGTCTTGGTAGACGACGCTGCCAAGTATGGGGTGTATTCTTTCATGGACAGATTCTTCGATTACAACCAAATCCTCATGGCGGAGGAAGACAAGGAGAAGACCGCATTCACAACCCCCTGGGGCGTCTTCTGTTACAGGGTGATGTCATTCGAGCTCAAAAATGTTAGTGCTACTTACCGAAGAGCCATGACCACCCTCTTCCATGACATGATGCACAAAGAAGTCGAAGTCTATGTTGACGATATAGTAGTGAAGGCGCGCACACATCAACAACATCTCAAGCACTTGAGAAGATTATTTAAGCGCCTAGGGAAGTACAAGCTCAGGTTAAACCCGTCAAAATCAACGTTCGGGGCCACCATCGGAAAGCTCCTAGGCTTCGTCATTAGCAAGCAGGGGATTGAGGTAGATCTCGATAAGGCAAAGGTAATCTTAGATATGCCTCTCTCACAGACAGAATAGCAGGTTTGAAGCTTGTTGGGAAGGCTACAATACTTCGTGCGCTTCATCTCACGCCTTACGCCGACTTGTGAACCCTTCTTCAAATTGTTGAAGAAAAATGCCAGCTTCTCATGGACGGTAGAATGCCAAATCACCTTCGAACACATCAAGCAGCAACTTTCCTGGCCGCCGGTTCTCGTGCCACCTCATCCCGGATGACCGCTCTTCCTATACCTGTCGGTCACAACTTCTTCCGTGGGCGCTGTGTTGGGCCAGCATGACACCACCGGCAGAATTGAGTAAGCCATAGACTACCTGAGTAAGAAATTCACCAAGGTGGAGGAACGATATGAACTAATAGAAAAATACTACCTCTCGTTGGTTTGGATGGTGAAAAAGCTACGACACTACCTAGTGGTGTACGTGGTTCTGTTGCTCAGTCGCCTAGATCCCCTACGCTACCTCTTTGACCAGCCGACCTTGGTAGGTAGGTACATAAAATGGTAGATACTCTTCGTCAAGTTCGACATTCGATACGTATCTCAGAAATCCATGAAGGCCCAAGCCATGGCCGACTAGTTGGCACACCAGCCCTTGCCAGATTATCAGCCATTGGAGGACTCATTCCCAGATGAGCCCGTCTTCACCATTGGTGAGCTGGATCTAGACCAGCTGGAACCCCATACCCTATACTGCGATGGAGTAGTTAATACCAAAGGTCGTGGAGTAGGGGCCGTCCTAGTGGATCCCTAAGGACGGATGCTACCTGTAGCCAAGCGGCTTCTCTTCGCATGCTCCCACAACAAGGCAGAATATGAGGCTTGCATCATGGGACTACGACTCGCACTGGAACACTAGGTCACCCATCTGCATGTGTTTGGTGATGCTATGCTAGTAATCTCTCAAACTCTCAACAGGTGGAGAACCCGAGACCCCAAGCTCCAACCATACTACGAACTCGTACTGTGATTGGTGAGTAACTTCTGGTTCTTCCACTTCCAGCACGTCAGCTGCAAACACAACCCGTACGTAGATGCTTTGGTCGTCCTGGCATCATGGGTAACAGTTATGGAAGGTCGAAGCGTAACCATAGAAGTCACAACGCTCCACCAGTCGGCTCACAGTCAGGACGTCTATCGCCTCATGGAAGTCCCCAGGCAGGCAGACGTTGGAACCGCGGTTTTACATCTGGCTAGCCACCCCAACGCCCGAAAAATAGTCGACCCACGTGGAGAACCGGCCCTAGTCAACGGACTGCACAATGCAGACCTCAGGTTCCTAGATGACGATCTGGGGAAATCACAGTAAGAAGACCGCCCCTGGTACTCAGATGTACAAACATTCCTGAAAACTGGGGAGTTCCCCTTAGAAGCCACCACCCAAGATCGACATACGTTGTCCAAGCTAGTAGCAGGTTACGTCTTCAGCGGGGGTCAACTCTAAAAATGGTCTTACAACCAGACTCTTCTCTGGTGTGTGACTCAGCCTGAGGCACATACGGTTATGCAGGAAATCCATGAAGGGTTTGCGGATCCCACATGAACGGGATCCTCTTGGCAAAGAAGATCATGCTGCAAGGCTACTATTGGAGCACAATGGAGGCAGATTGCACAACCTACGTTCGTGGTTGTCACCAATGCCAGATTCATGGAAATCTCATCTACGTGCCCCCCAAGGAACTATACAACATGGCTTCCCCTTGGCTGTTCTCTATGTGGGCCTTGGATGTGGTAGGCGAAGTCAAGCCAACAGCCACCAATGGACACCGATACATACTGGTGGCCATAGATTACTTCACCAAGTGGGTGAAAGTGGCATCCTACAAAATAGTCACGGCAGCCGCCACCCAGAAGTTTTTGCGTAACCACATCATCACCCGGTATGGCATACCCTTCGAGGTGGTAATCGACAACGGCATCAACTTTACAGCCAAATAGGTTACCGACTACCTCGAGCAGTGCCACGTCTGCCACCTAAGGGCATCCCCCTACAAGCCATAGATGAATAGAGCGATCAAAGCAGCTAACAAGACCTTGGTTTGGATCCTCAAGAAGATGGTCTGAACACACAAGGACTGGCATGATCATACTGGACGTCCTTGTGAACCGCCACCGAAGCAACACCATATTCGCTGGTTTACAGGTCTGAAGCTGTATTGTCGGTGGAAGTAGAGCTTCCATCCCTCCGCATCCTCAAGGAGGGAGCAAACTCTGACAACCAGTGGTCGGAATCACGTCTGCTGCAGCTCGATCTCTTGGATGAGAGAAGGTTGAGGGCATTGGACCACGCCTAGAGCTATTAGCGGAAAATGGCAAGGGCTTACGAAAATAAGGTCTGTCCCCGACTCCTCACGCCTGGTGACTTGGTCCTTTGTGCCACCTTCCCAACCGACTCCACCAAAAAATTCTCCCCAAATTGGTGTGGGCCATACGTCGTCACCAAGACCCTCAGCGAGGGGGGTCGCCTACCTCTTAGATGAGGCCACGCAAGAAGAGTTCGGCCCAGTCAATCTGTCACAATTAAAAAAGTTCTACCCATAGACAAAGTGACCAGAGCACATCATGGCCGCCACCTTCACATAGGCCGATCGCCGATGTCCCCGATCGGCTTTCCACCAGCTGACTGAGAGGCCAACTCCCCGCGGTTGTACGTGACAAGCACATCACGTACTCAACCGGAGCTCATCACGGCCGCCAACATCTCTGACTGACTTTCCACTAGCTGACCGAGAGGCCAGCTCCCCGCAGCCGTATGTGACAAGCACGTCGTGTACTTGACCGGAGCTCATCATGGCCGCTGCCTTCAGATAGACCAGCCACTAACATCTCTGACCGACTCTCCACCAACTAACCGAGAGGTCAACTCCTAATAGGTATGCTCCTTTCCCTGATGAATCCACTCCTAGGATTCATACATCGCACCACACACGCACGATAGGTAGGTCCATCCTTCCAGTCATCCTACCGCGTCAGTACTGGAAAGGAAGAAGGTCGACAGGGCTAGCCAAACCGTCAACCCAGAAAATTGGCATGGTTTCCAGGTCTCAATTCGCCAAAAAGTATCCATGCCCCCTCATTCTCAGAACCACAAAACGACCGGGTCACCATCCGTCAAAAGAAACATTAGAACATCGGCAAACGACCCGACCCTCGTTCACAGCATGTTACCCCAATGCCTTACACACTCCATCGTCCAACCGGCCTTCCACCGATTGCCGCGTTCGACATACCCGACAGCCACATCCACGACCGACAGTGAGAACAGTTTACAGCAGTAGGCGGCACATTCGGCTCAAGAAGTGCTATCCAGATCTCTGGGATGAACTACCAAGAGTGGTACCAACTACATCCGGGTTTCTACGTCAAAAACCCAAGCACCCAAATTGTTTAACTCCGACGGCGTCTAGATGAAACAAAGTGAGTAATCCAGGTTTGTCCTTATCTCCATGGTCTTTACTGATTTCGAGCGGTTACAAAAATGCTGGCGGGAGATCACTTCTCCCCCCGAATAAGTATCCAACTTCCCTCTTTTACATAGCCCGAGTGCCACCCGACAATGAGGGAGATCACAAACTTCAACTCCCTCTAGGTAAGGTATTCCCCTTGGACCGAACTGTGACAACGTTGGGTTATTTTGCTTACTAACAGCATGTGGGGAGGGCTAGTAGCATTCTTTTATTCAGTTTTTTTATTTCAATCTTCTATTTTGTAAAGGAAAAGAACAGAAAAAAGAAGAAAATGAAAAAAAAAGGAAAGAAAAAAAAAGAAAAAGAAGAAAAGTCAGTGGCTAGAATCTTTCTTCAAAAAAAAAAAAAAAGAGAAAAGAGAAAAAGAGAAAAAGGAAAAGGAAAAGGAAAAAAAAAGAAAAGAAAAGAAGGAAAAGTTACTTGTTATTGAGTCCTGAAAGCATATGGACTCCTATATAGGGGAAGGGTAGATCTTAGGATTCCACCGTCTATTGGCAGTCCAATACCCAACTTGTCGCGATTGACTAAGTATCTACTTCTTTCAGGGCTTAGCAACCCATCAAAGTCTGCCAATACAATTGGGTGCCGGAACTCATTTGCCAACACCCACTCTTCCTTTTTTCTCTAATCCTAGGGCTTGACATCTCAACTAAGTCGTCAAGATAGGGCATGACATCCCTCACAGAAAACCTATTGGCAGCTGCGTCCTCAACAGCATTGGGCTTGGCATCCTGCTGAAAGTCGCTTCCACCCCTGAGTTCTGATGCCCATGTTTCCAGAACCCGTACTATTCTATATGTTATCTCCACACCCCCAAAGCAAACTTGTGAGAAAGAATCAGCATAACTATGGGCAGAAGGATAGCTTTCAGATCTCTCCTCTCGACCTGTCTTTGTCACCTTAGGGCCACTTCCATTGGACAAAGGAACCGCGCTTCCAAATCCGCCTGCGTGAATGTCTAGTAGTTCCTTTTTGTTGTGAGGTGAGCTACCTTTCATTCCCCTACAGGTTCAGATAGCACCATTAGGCTGGAACAGCCACCTTACGCGAACTCTATCACGGGTAGCCATTTGAAAAATCCCCTTACCTCCTGCATGCCACTATTTTCGTCCACAAAACATTGGCAAATAGACCTAGCATCCATCACCTTTGCAGAACCAGCAAGGTAGGATACAGGAGGAAGGGCCATAATAGAATGTTTCGACACCTTCACACACATCACTACTTATGCTCATAGATAAGGGGAGGAAATGACACTTCCTCCCCACCTAGGGGAACTAACGTGCGAATAAGTGTGTAGGTAAATAAGCAAGCTGGGTCAATCAACTGGATGCCGCATATGGGACACGGCTGCCCATGGATAGTTGGCACCTCGGATACGTCCAACATCAGGGCATCAACCGTTTCATGTGGGAATGAAGGAGGCCTGCCCCTGCGCATCACCCAGCTCAGACAGATGTATGCCAATACGAGGGCCCGTGCTAAACAAGACGTCACACAGGGAAATAGTCAGCTGCTGGGTAAATCAGCTGGTAGCCGCTCATGAGACACAGCGGCCCAGATGGAGCCGACATCCGTGGAATGAAGGAGGTTCGACCGCACATTACCCAACTCAAAGAACCAGAAGCTACTACCCGCGATCCTGCTAAAAAGTTGCATCGCACGGAGGTAAGATTGACTGATGGAGGGGAACAGCGAGCTGTCCAATATCATCAATCGGCAACCGCTATAGCAATCTGGCTTATGCCAGTATCTGGCATTTCTGCCGCAACGCGAATTCCCTTTCTGTATCACTCCCTCGCACTTTATCATAGGATATACTCATATACACACAAACATTATTATGTGCGGAATTCACGCAGGAAACACATTTTTCATGAAAAAGATAAATTGCATTATGAGAATTTTTCTCTAATCACAAACAAGGAAAAAAAAGGTGCAGGGTACATGAGGTCAGTCCGCGTCATTGTCCCTCCGGCGCCCAAACCTCCAACGCTCGGCCCTCTGGTGCTCCCACTAGACCTCCCAAGCCTCCGTCCGCTCCATCAGCCTGACCAATCGATCCTAGCGGTCCATCACCCGTAGAAGAACGTCGTCGTGAGTGCTTAGCCGGTCCATCGCCGTGCGCAAGCATTCACCCATGGAGTTCAGTAGGGTCTCCGTGGACGACGCAACGGCAGTCGCGCTCTGACCCGAAGCTCCACCTGGGAAAGGTGAAGCGGTGATAGAGGCAGTCGGCTGATGCTTGGTCGAAGGCCTAGCAGATGTCCCGGCAAACGAGCTAGCTCATTTAGAAGCAAGCCTCTCGTAATGACCAAGATTGGTCGCCATGATGGGCCAGGTCAAGAGCATCGCCTTCTACCAGCCACCGGTCGAAACGTGCAGGAAGCCTGCCAACTCGATAATGACCTCGCCAAACAGCAGTTGGCTAGGAGGCCTCTGCCCCGGGTAGACAACGCTCTGCATCTGCCGCTGGACCACTGCCACCTAGTTGACCTGGCAACCGATTACCACCGCAAAAATCGCGAGGTAAGTCGCCACACTGACCTCATCCCAATGTCCCCCTTTCGGCAAGACAGTGTTGTTCAGGATGAAAGAGACGAGGTGGGCGACCAGGTTCAGGTCATGCGTCTTGACCACCTGCTGGCCCAACCCCGCGTCCACTGCGACTACCGCGTTGATGTCACCGACACTCCAAGGGAGGCTCGGTAGAGGGGCGAAGACGTCCAGCCCGGTGGAGTAGAGACCAAGCACCTCAAACAAGAGCACGTCAGAGAGTTCGGCTGGCCCGGTTCGGAAGCCGATGACGAGTTGTGACTCCCCCTCGAATAGGTTGGAGTACATCTAGGCAACCAAGCCGGGGACGGTCTCCACCCGACGAAAATCTCAGACGAACTGGAGCAGCCCTTGCGTAGTGAACAACTACTCCACCTCCAGCAATCGGTCGAAGTCAACTGGCCTGCCGTATAAAATGCTTCTCCCCCCAAGGTGATCATCCACGAGGAGAACGAACTCCTGATCAATGTTAGGAGGTGAGATTCCCTCGGTCGCTACCTCAGCGTAACCGACAACCATGTAATGCCATGAAAGGGCCATGCAGAAAGACTCCGCATTGCTGGTGGCGCATCAGAAGACTCCAAGAGGCGGCATGTCCTACGTTGCGAGCCTTCAAGAGGAGCCTCTGCTGACCCCTCACCTTCTGCACCCTCCTCCGGCAGGCGAGAACCGAAGGCATTAGGGTCCCCACGCTTCTTCGACAACCACCACTGGGAGAGAGCATCAGCGGAGGATGAGTTGCACCCCCCATCCATAAGTAGGTAAGACACCTACAAACAGACGGCCTTCATGCGGTCGGGACAGTCGAGCTCCTTCGTCGGTAGATCCTTGACCACCAGGGGTAGGGTCTCGAGCCACTGCCGCACGGGGTCTAGAGAGGCAGCGGCCATTCGCCAGACATGGCCCGTGACGTTCTTCGTCCTAGGCATCGAAGGAGACGGGGCCGGAGGACAAAATCGAGGACAGAAAAAATGAGGAAGCTAGAAGGAAGGCGAGATGTCACCACTGACGGGAGGACGGAAAAACGAAGCAGCTAGGAGGAAGACGAGACGTCGCTGCTAACGGGAGGACGAAAAAAAATGAAGTAGCTAGGAGGAAAATGAGACGTCGCTATTGACAGGAGGACGGGAAAAATGAAGGGAAGACAAGACGTCGCCGCTGACAGGAGGACGAAGAAAACGATGAGGCGAAAACCCTACCCCTAGCTCATGAGAAGGATGAAAATTTTTGGTGCCCTCGTGTCCCTTTTATAGGTGAAAATTGACAGGACGTGACATAAAAAGCACCTGCATACAACCACCCGGCTGCCAGCACTCACAAGGCAACTGTCGGTTAAGCAACCGTCCAAACCGAAAATTGAGGGAAGGTGATGTGATGACTGCCTGTGCTAATGACCATGCGGATTTCAGACTGTGGATGTGACACGTGCCTGCACGAGGATAATACCCATGGGTTAATGGTTGGGAGAACTTTCCAGCTCACCACCTAGCTTGCCGGTTCATCAAAGGCAGCTTCCGGTTAGGGAACCGGAAGTGTAAGTCCATCCTCTTTTAAGGCGTCTTCTGAATAGAGAACCAGGAGTGTAAGCCCAACTCTCCCAAAGGCATCTTCTGGTTAGGCAACCAGAAGTGTAAGTCCACACCACCATGGTAGCTCTCGGCTAAGATATCGAGAGTATAAGTCTAGTCATCACAGTTCAGAGTGCATCCTCTCTGAACTTCTCGAGACTTCTCCTGACGCACCTTCGAGGAAAGTCTATTTTAGAGGAGAGCTACTCAGAGCACTGACATCCCCTCGCCACACCGAAGCAAGGACTTCCAACCATCGTCGGCGACTCCCTGCAGGTAAGCTCCCTCTTTTCCCCTACCAACATGCCTCTGATTTAGCTTCTTTCCTTCGAGCCCTTACTATACTGAACCTTCCCCATGCAAAGGGAACGGTCGGAGGATGTGCCCAGATATCATTCCTTCGGATATGCTTCCCTCCCTCCCTGCCAGGTAAAACCACCCTGTATGGTCGAGATCAGTTCGGTCACGATTCCTTCGTCAAGACTTTCTACATGGGAACCTACGTTTTCTTACGTGTTTTACCAACGCATTGTCGGGTTTTCCCTGTCCCTTTCCTTTGAAACGACTGGCCACCATCAGACATGTCGTCTCCACTTATAGACGACCATCTCCCCGAAGGTGTCCACCCCTCCCGTCCTTTGGGACTAGGTGCAGAAATCTCTATACCCAAAAGTTGAGGCGGCACACCGGGTGAACATCTGGCCCTAGACCCAGATGTCTGATAGGTAGACGGGTAGACCCACCAGACCTTTGGCTTTTCAGCCAGAGGTCTGTTGCAGTGGCTACCACGTCTATAGTCGCGTTTTACCTGTTTCTCACTTATCTCGCCGGGAGAGGCAAAGCTACCCTCCCAATGCCCCGGAAAGGCTTCCGGGATGAAGCCGTTGACATGCATCCTTATCGATGCCAGCCGTCCGAGTGTATGAGTATATACAGCCCGACGGTTCCCCTTCGCTGAGAGAGGCAAAGCTGCCCTCCCAATACCCCGGAAAGGTTTCTAGGATGAGGCCGTCGGCATGCATCCTTGTCGACGCCGGCCGTCTTGGTGTATGAGTATGTACAGCTCGACGGTTCCCCTTTACCGAGTGGAGCAAAGCTGCCCTCTCGATGCCCCGAAAAGGCTTCTGGGATGAGGTCGTCGGCATGCATCCTTGCCGACGTCGACCATCCGGGTGTATGAGTATGTACACCCCGATGGTTCCCCTTTACCAGGAGGAGCAAAGCTGCCGTCCCGATGCCCCGGAAAGACTTCTGGGATGAGGCCGTCGGCATGCATCTTTGCCGACACCGATCGTCTAGGTGTATGAGCATGTACACCCCAACGGTTCCCAATTACTGGGAGGAGCAAAGCTGCCCTCCCGATGCCCCAGAAAGACTTCCGGGATGAGGTCGTCGGCATGCATCCTTGCCGACGCCGACCGTCTGGGTGTATGAGTATGTACACCCCGATGGTTCTCAATTACTGGGAGGAGCATAGCTGCTCTCTCGATCCTCTAGAAAGTCTTCCAGGATGAGGCCATGTTTGGCTAGGCTGATTGTCGTGGTTTTTTGTTTTAGAGTCGGAGAGAGGTCGGGATTACTTGAGCTATCTAGGGGTACTTAACACCTTCCCCAATAGTACCTTGAGTCTCATATCCAGTTCTCTCATGTTTCACATAGTGTTACACGATTTTACATCATTTCCGTGGTTTTTACCATTTTGATGGTGAAAGGACACTTCACCATCCGGTTTTCCTTGTTTTCGACCCAAAAATAAGGTGGCGACTTTGTTTAACGAGCCATCTGCCCCACGTGGCAATGCACTCTGAAAATCACCTTTCAATTCTCTATACCTCGGCCCATCCGCCGGCTCTGCTGGCAGAACCCCGTGGGCTTTCGGGTGATAGCCGGATGAAAGAGAGGGTATAGCCGCCCGAAGCCTCCTGTGATTGCCATTCTCCTCCACCTACGCAGCCTTTGCTCAACCAATCACCCCAATCTCTCGCGTGGCCGCATGATTTTCGCCCGCCCTAATTTCCTTCATTAGTGGAGGTTTGCATGGTATTTTTATTTTGTTACGTTAAAGTAGTATAAGACTTGCATGTTTTATTAAAAAAAAGGAAAAGAAAATCACATTGCTGCATATTACTTTGATTATAGTTTTTAACTACATATTGTTACTTAAATGCATATTGGTTCATAAGTTTTAATAGTTGCTGCATCTTGATATTTGCTTAAAAAAAAGGAAAATCTTGCATGAAGAAACAGATTTTTGCATATTTTTCTTATCTACTAAAATTTGAAGTTTATTTATTGGGATAATAGACAAATATTTTAAATTGCATAATTTTTATTTAACATAGATTATGAGTACCAATAAATTGATTAATGTCAAGTTGACTAG